>BMAV01018986.1:320780-426754 GCA_019973955.1 Trichonephila inaurata madagascariensis
CCCCCCCCCCCCCCCCCCCCCCCCAAGAGTTCTTAATTTTCCAAAAGTGAACCTTTATTTATCGGTACTCCCCCGCACACCCGCACCCCCGGGGGGGGGCGTAAATACAAAAAGCAAATAAACTTATTCACTAGCTAATAATTATTTTTAAAAATAAACCAGACTATTATCCCTAATTATTTCCGAATCAACTTCTACTCGTACATATTACACGAAACGTAACTACATTTCTCCTGTTCACGACATGAAAGTGAATTTGTTTCAAAAAATGAGCATTATATACAAATTAGAAGATGTAATTCATTTTAGTTTTTGGCGTTTTCACAAAAATCAACTTCAGGAAATGAATGTGGTTTCTTGTAAGAAATAGGATCGAGATAGATTCGAATAAATCACACTATATGAATCTATTAAATCAAAGTGAGCTTTACAAAAATTATAAAAATAAAACCTATTACTATAAATACTGTTACATTTTGATGCTCGAGTAAAAATCTAAAAGAGATGAAATTCGTATGCTTTCTAAATTTGTTATACCCTGAAATCAAACGTTAAAGTATAAACAGCTTTTACTATTAGAAATGAAGTTAAAAAATAATGACAAGGTATCATTAATCACAAATAATTTTAAAAAAATCATATGAAACAATTACATCCCTTGCTATTTTTTTAAAGAATTGGATACTTATGCAGTAGTCAGAGGAAACTGAATATCTTACTTTTCGTAATTTGTGAGCAATATTTTTATGCTTATTGCTTAAGTTTGTTTTTTAATTAAAAATGCTTACTAATAAATAAAATTCATAGCCATAAATCTTGATATTTTGCGAGTTCTTATTGATTCGATGAAAATTTAATACTAATTTCGACAAAACAAAACACTCGTAAAAACTATACATATATAAAAAAAAATCTGCTTTAAAATTTCAATAATATAAATACTTTTGACCCTCCTCTCCTCCACCTTAGGCTCTGGGAGCCGTGGTCGTGGTTGCGAACTCGTGGTCAGATTTATTTTTTTCTAGTCAAGTTGGGGTTTCAAATCCTGCAGTCAATTAAGATCTTCCGTATAGATAGGATGATGTACGGTTAAATCTCTACACGCTTCAAGTCCTCATGTTAGCATTGTGTGGTTTGGAGAGGGGGTGTCAGCTCAGGTGTTGTCCTCGTGATTTGACCATGGCTCAAAATGTCGAAATCCATCCCCCTTGTGTGGTTTTGATGTTAATATACAATCAATCCAACTTAAGTTTATTTTACTGTATTTGATACATATTTGCTAATATTACTGAATTTTTATTTATTTTGTTATTAGATATCCATTGTGCCAGTGGTGCACACAAGGGGGGTATCCCCGGGTTCGGACTCCCCCTCATTGCCCTTGATTTTTTTCGATTAATTAGAATCCTATGTATAAAAGTACGTAAAATTTAATTAAGTATTTGTTATTAATAATTATTTTTATTAATTAATGTTTATTATTTATTCAATAATTAATTTTTTATTATTTTTTTGTTCCCGAAAATTGAAAAAATTAAAAGAATTTGTTGGGTGGCGTATGGGTATGATACGAGAATGAAGGACTTTCGAACCAGGATCCCCCCTTCCCCTTTGAAAAATTCCTTTGTGCACAACTGCATTTTGCCTATATTTAGTTCATTTAAATTGAATGGGAGTTTTAGTGGCATGACACAATAATTTCACGTAATTTTTTTTTATTTCTTTCTGTAAATTGTTCTTTTTAATTTGTCATACTTTTAAAAGAACTAAGATTTCAAGCCTCTTTTTATATATTTCTTTCTTTCTTTCTTTTCTCAAATTCAAAAGTAAAGAGTATATTTTTTAAATTTATTTCAATAGTTTTTTAAATGAATTTTTGGAAGATATTAAGAAATTTAAAGTTAAGAAATGTAAATTTTTTTAAAAAAAAGATCGAAAATCCATTGGCAAATTTGACGAAAAAGTTGTGAATGATCATTTCTGTGTAACTGTAGGCTGTTGGAGAGATGGATAGTAAACTTTGAGCCATGTTCAGTGGTACACACAGGAATTTTTCAAGGTGATACGGGTAGAGGGTCGAAAGTCCACCATTCTTGTAACCACTGGCGTAGCTAATTCTATGTGGGCCCCGTATCAAAACTCCGGGGTCCTTTTTTAGAAATGAAAGCTTTGTTAGTGGTACTGTAGTTACACATGTTGGGTCCCCTGTAGCTTGGGGGCCCCGTATCATTGATACGGCTCATACGATGGTAGCTACGCTCCTGCTTGTAACATAACCCAATATGCCGCCAAATATATTCTTTTGATTTTATCGATTGTCGGCACTACCGATTTAAGCTCATTTCGGGCCCTGGGCACATAAGATCTACAGGCCCCCTTGGCACTGGAGGATCGAAATTTATAACCAGAAAATGACTTAATTCCAACTTATCCCTGCACTCCTGGGCCGCTCCGGGGCCCTGGGTACCCGCTTCAAGCACCCAATGGATAAACCGGCACTGATTGTCAGGAATAAAAAACGGTAAAAAATAAATGATTTAATAAATAATAAGCATTAATTAATAAAAAGTTATAAGTTATTATTTTACGAATGCTATACATAGGATTACAATCAATCGAAACAAAAATCAAGGGTGATGAGGGGGATCCAGACCTCCTGCCCCCCCCCCTTTGTGTGCGACACTGATCATGATCATATGACGAGATTGATTCTTAAAATTTTATTTCATTCTCCAAACTTCCACAACTGTGAGGGATTCGAGATGCCGTGAAATTTAATTTTCAGCTTTTCCCATTATTTCTATATTGAAAGCAAGATTCGAATTCATAACTTGGATATGTGCCAGTTAATGAGGCTGAAGTAAAATCTAAAAACCCAAGTCACCAAGCCTTGGTTGACAAAAAATAGTTTTAGTTATCGACTTCTTGCAAATTTAGTAAAATAAACTATTGACTAAATGTGTGTATTCAAACAAGTATTTATCTTACTCTTATTTCATTTAAAATTTTCTTTATCAACAACATCTGTTTCATTTTTATATTTAACTGTTATTTTCCAAAATTTAAATATTACACCATCAAAAAAAAAAAAAAAAGTCTCTAAGAAACAAATCCTATAAGTAATATTTCTTTTCTTTTATGTACCCTGACATTAAATACGCCGCCTGTTTGCATGAGATTCATTTTTCTTTTGTTGCTTTCCCTGCATGTTAATGGGGAAGGTAACAGGTTTATTATGATAACACGCTTACCGCAAGGTCTGTTGTACACAAGAAGATGGTTAATTTTTATTTTTTAACTGTAACATAAAAAATGTTGTTCAATATGTATATGCTCCAATTATATGGTTTATGAAAATATCTTTTCTTATAAATTTCTTTGGCCATCATGTGAGTTCTACCCTTGATCGCTTAAGATTTGGGAAAGTTATAATTTCGGTCCTTTAAAAATTAAATTGAAAAATACTGCGGACATCTTATTAATTAAAGAAAAATAAATTTAGGCAGTCCTCGCCTAGTGTTAAAGAACAGAGGCGGTTTATCTGTTAGGCACTTAGGTTGGGCCCCCAGGGACTCGGATAAGTTGGATTTCACCAGATTTTCTGATTATAAATTTTGATCCGCCAGTGCCAAGGGGCCTGTAGATCTTCTGCGCCCACGACCCGAAATGAGCTTAAATCGGCACTGATCCGAATGTGGAATATTTTTTCAGATACAAAAGAATTGAAACATTAATATTATATTATGGTTTCTCTCTCGTTATCCTATAGACAGTAGCATATTTTATCATACTCCTCATTTTTATCCGAATTGATCAATATTTTGGTATATAAAATGTGCTTTTTACATTTTTCTCCTATACCGTAATTCTAAATGAGCTATCCCTTTATGTAATAAAATTAAAATTTAATTATTTATGGAACATTTTGAAAATTTTAAAACACCATATATTAATCAGATGTATGAATTACAATGTTACAAATTTTCTTGAAAATTTAAATATTTTTCTGTCTAAAATGTGCTCCAAATTTAGTTTAAATCCTTGTACATTTGACGAAGATAGCCTTAAATATATATTTAAGTATTACTATTTACATTTCTTCTCTTTTCCAGAAACAAGTCGTAGTTTTAGGGATGCTTATTTGAATGTTTAATAGAATGAGCCTTGAATTCTATATATTCAATCAAGTTTCTTTTATTCTTAGTAAAAAAATGCATCTCTCTCTCGTTATTATTGATAAATATTTCGTTTTTGAATTTTTCTCATGTTGTTGAGTTTTCTTTTTAGGATTTATTCGTAAAAAATAATAAATTCGAAAAATGAATAGTACTTATTGCGTACACGCAAAGGTTTCTTTGACAAACAGTTTTAAGTTTGCCAAATGCTGATATAAATCTTAAGACAGTTAAAAAATTGCTTGTTTTCTATTAAAAATAGATTATATATATGTGTTATTTCCTCAAGGAATCGTATGTCATTCTCAAAAAATTTTAAATAATTCCATGGCTTATGGACTTGTTGTTGAATTTATTTTGTTACAACGACCTGTGGTAGTCCAATAGCTACCTCAAAATTAGTGAGAGGCGATTTTCAAGTTGAATCATGAGTTCAAGTCCTGATTACATCATAAATCCATTGTAGATAATAAAGTTTCTACGCAGTTAGAAAAACTCAACGTTAAAGTTCTATAGATCGCTGAAGAAGTAAAAAGATTAAGATACTAATTCAGATGTCGTCTTCTGAAGCTTGGTCAAATCTGTCGAGAGCTCAAACAACCTCCCGTTGGTGTGGTGTGGTAGTTAGGAGGGGGGGTGCCAGCTCAGGTGTCGTCCTCGTCACTTGACCATGGTTCAAAATTACGAGGTCCGTCGCCTGAAGCCCTCACGTAGTGGAACAGTGCGACGTTAATATTCACTTACTCACTGAAGTTAGGTCTTGAACGAGTTTCTCAAAATTAGATGTCAGCTATGTTTTCGGATAATGCGGTAGAGTATATTGATTATTAAAGATTCATTTTCAAGGAACTAGAAAATTTATACAATATTTTAAAAATTAAAATTCTATGAAGTATGGTAACTTAATTGAGGTAGGAAGAACATGAATATTTTCTCTCCAATATTCTTATTCCTTTCAACGAAGAATGTCGAAATAGACGTTAAGGTGCATAGAAAAAAAATTCAGAGCTTCAAAACCTACCTTTGCGAAAAAGTTGTTCTACAATAAATAGATGAAGTGAAAATTAAATAAAAATTTTATTGATAAAAGTATTGTCACAAGTAGAATGAAGTTTAGGTACTTTGGCTTTTTTATGGTAAAAAGTCTAAGTGATATTTGTTAAAAAGAAACTGACATTTCAGCGCTTTTTAACATTTATCTCAACGAGTGAGGGAGTGATTGTGGGGTTTATTGTGGCACAAGAGCCGATTTCCCCATACTTTATCTCGATGAGAGGACACATACTAAATAGTTACAAGAAAAACGTCAAGCACATTTAACACCTTCTTTAGTATTAAAGTAAAAAAACTACTGTCGAAATAACAGTGCACGATAGAGCGGAAGACAGAAAAAGCTTGGATCAGATTGATTCGATGGTGTTGGTTGTTTCAATGTCACATTGTACCATTCACTAATCAGTAACTGTCAATTTTTGATTATTTATAGCGTAGAAAAATAATTATTTTTAGTCTAGAGTTATCTAATCAAAATTAAGTCCTTTTTTTTCGAAAATTCAACCTCTTTGGAGCAACTTTAAATTTTCAAAAATTATTTTTTTAAATATTTTTTTTCTTAAACTCCAAAATCTTAGAATATCTTTCCCACAAATGTAGGTTCCATGTGATAGCCTTTTTTTCTCTCCATAACCCTAAATGACATTAAACATTCCATTTTTAATTTAGAATTAAAGATGATATACATACACTTCTTTTAAATCTCTTTTTTATTAACTCTCATTCAATTGACGGACTATAAGTAGTCAAAATTCTCAGTACGAAAATTTCCGAAATAAAAGGTGGTGGAAATTGTTTTGCAGTTTTATTACAAGTACGAGGGGTGGCCAACCTGCAGTACGCGCGCCACAATATGACACGGTGGAGTTGTAACAGTATAGCACTCGAAAACTTAACCGAAAATTTAAAAAGATAATACATAAGCCTTTTTTTAAAAATTTTTGTGGGGTTGTTCAGACAAAAAACATCAAAATATCTCTGTGAATAAATGTTTTCCACTATTAACATAATAAAATAAATATCACTCACAACTAGATGATGTGTATCTATAATAACCTAATTTTGTAGGCATTGTAAGAGGTATTTCTAATATAGATGATTTGGAAAAAAAAAAAGTAGTAACTTGAAAGCCACATTATGTAAATACTGAGTATTTTTCTGAATTAAATTTTTCTTCCTTTTTATTTTATACCTAACCAATTTTTTAAAACCAAAATTTTTTAAACAATAAAACTTGTTTGCCCTTTTTATTTATTATAATATTTTTAAATTTCATAGAAAACTTTGCATTAAAAATTTCTACTGGCGAAAAAAATCTCACAATATAATCTTATAAGTAACACATTTTTTCACTTTTACACATTTGCTTATTGGAAATGTTGGAAGTGGTGCATAATGATTTTTTATCAAATAGGGACCCTCTTCCCAAAAAGGTTGACCCCACCCCTGATATATACATATATCAAATTTTAAAAGTCTACCGTTACACTAATCACCTTAATATTTTGGTAAAATTTTTTAAAGGTACCCGATTTTCCGGAAACCCGTGTTTTTAAAAAAAGCGCATAATGGATTTTCATGATTTTAGGTCCAGATTAAATACGTAAAAAATTGTTTTGGATTTTGGAAAAAATTTTTAAAACTTTTGGCAAAAAATTAGAAAAACCCTTTTTTTTCAAAATGTTTTTTTGTGAAAAAGGTTTATTATAATAATATTTTGCTGTATATAGTCAGACCCTTTCAAGGTCAACTAATTTTTGAAAAATTCCATTATTTTTTTTAGAGTTACAACCCATTGAAATAATTATCGGGTTTTTTTTTTAAAAATTCTCCCTTTTTTTTGTAAAAACGGATAAACCCACTTCTAAGTTATATATTTAAAATTCTAGTTTAGCCTCTGTAAGAGGTCTGAGCTATATACGGAAAAAATTATTATAATAGAAGCATTTTTTTAAGAAAGTATATTTTGAAAAAAGGGCCCTTCTATGTTCATTTTTTCAAAATATTTTCTTAAATAATTTTTATTTAAAACTATTTTTAAAAAAATTTTTTAATTTTTCTAAACTAAAAGGGCACTAAATATCATAAACTTTTCCATTTATAGCTTTTAAAATCATGGTTCAACACAATACCCTTTAACCCAAATTAGAGGGTGCATTCAAATCCAAGATTTATATATGTTTTGCATTTTAGAAATAATCAAAAAAATTTACCCTTAAAATACATTCCAAACTACTTTAAAATATAAACCTTTAGCTAAGCAAAAATTGTTCAGGGTCGAATCTATCTGAAGAACTCTTGAAACGTCATTTAAAGTGATTTACGGAGTCTGAAATTAAATAATAAAGGTAACTATATTGGTTGAAAAGAACCCGAAATTCCCCACAATTTTACGCAACGTTGCCTTTCATTTGAAGACGCACTAAATCCCCCCCTTACACCTTGGGGTTAAAAATTTCCCGGTGGGGGAAAAAAACTGTTTATAAAAATTCTTGGACCAAAAGTTTGGACTATTTTTTCTTTATTACGAAAGCTTACTGTAGCTAAGGTTAAAAAAAGTCCAGAAATAGATCGTTTGCAAAAAGACGATCTCTCGCTTGAAAAGAGGAAAAAATGCATTGTTCCCATTGTGTGGGGGACAGTTCTCTTGTTTGGGAATAGATGGCGCGCAAGTGCCTGTAGTTTAAAACTGCTTCCGGTCTTTTCAGAGTTGCGTTGAGTTGCGGTCACAGAGGAACTAACGATTTTTGAGACGCTTTTCAAAATGGCTGACAGGGTAATATGTAGCTCAAATTCACGTTTTGTATTTTATTTTTAAACTGTTTTCTCACTTACATTGTTCCCGGTCAAACATTACGGCTAAAAGGTTTTTTTCTTACCCATGATTATTTATTGGGTAAAGCCGGTTCTAGTTAAGTTATCAGAGTTGACATATTTGGAGGGAAATATAATTATTACTCTGAGGTGATATCCCCCTCCTCTTCTTTTAGAGATTTAAGTTATGAGACTTTAGGTCCTCTGTTGTATTGAGGAGGGTCGTTTTTGTCCCCTTGGTGTTTTATTGAGGAAATTCCTGTGTGTGTGTTTAACATGCCTGATAAAAAAAAAGAATTTCGTAGTCCCGGTTTGTCCTTCTATAGCAGGTGAAAAAAAGGTAAAGAACTTATTTAACAGAAGGATATGGGATTAAGAGCAGAGTTAAGAGTACATCCGTTCTCATGGACTTTTTTTCTTTCATTTTTATCTATAGTAATTTCCTGGAGTTGATAGAATCGCTTTACAATAGCTGTAATTAAAAAACCAAAAATTTGAAAGAGAAAAATCATTTCCTAAATTTTTCTTCATAGTATTTTTATTGTTTTACAGAAAAGAGATTTTTATGATAGAAAATCATTCATTTAAGATACAGGTGTCCCTTGTATAACACGGTTAATTCGTACCATGCTGTATGGAAACCATGTTATACGAGACTTTATTTATATATTATTATTTTATCTATTTATTAAATTAATTTATATGTACATAATATAAATCAGGCCAGTAGGTACCGCTTGTATCGAAACTGTGCCTTACGTAACTTTGAATAATATAATTTAAGGCAATGTATACCGTGTTATATTGAAATCAAGTCTCTTAAGGTGTAAACTATTATGATAGCTGAAATTTCGTCTCAATAAAACATACAAATGAAAAAGTAAGTTAACTTTCAATTTTTAATCAAAAACCAAAATGTAAAATACAAAAATTAAAAATATAATAAGAAATATATATATTCAGAAAATAATAATTATTATAAAATAAATAGGAGAAAAAGGGCTTATTAGGATCCCAAAATTAATTTTCATCATCACCTCATCAGAAATTACACCTAATCTCCCCAAATTTTGGTTGACACTCCCCTTCACTAGTTATTTTTCCATCATTACAAAAGTTATCTGACGTAGTTGCAATTACCTGTCTGTGTCGATCTTGTAATTCTTTCAGAATTTCTATATAAGGCGCTAAAGAGCTTTGCAATTCTCTTCTAAATTTTCCGCTACGAACTACTGAAACAATTCAGTTGGGAATTCTTATTGAATGCAATTGGGAAAAAAAAACCATTGGAAGTTGCAGCTACTTCGGAAGCTCCAGTTGGAAGTTCCTTATTGAACGGAAATGATATTTAATTTTTTAAAATCGTGTTGTATCAAAACCATGTAAGATTAAATTCTTTCTTAGTATTTAATTGGTTTTTAATTTGTAACTAATTTAATTACAAAGCAATGATCTAAATTTTGATAAAGTCCCTGTTTAACGTTAATTTTCCAAAATGTTGCTTTCCAAATTAAAAAGGAAAAAAACCCCTACCCTTATTCCCCATATAAAACCCTCCCCATCAAATGACCAAACACGGTGATTAACGGCTACATATTCTTTTTTATTAAAATTATCGAAAGAAAAGGGGGAAAATATATATTATACATATTTTATAGAAAAAGTCATTAATGTCAAATGAGTAAAAGCGATAAGCTAATAAGTGAATATTTTTCTTACCAAATATTTACAATAAGTCGTACAAATAATCAATCACAATACATTTAAGGTATTAGAAGCCCCAAAAATTTCAAAGAAATAACTGGATTTATTTTAAAATTAAACCAGTCTTTCAGAAATTTTTGTAATATTAGGATCCCATGGAATCCTCATCCAAAACACAACTGTATCAAGTAAGAGTTCACGTAAAATATATTCATCTATAACAGTGATTTTCAACCCTCTGTTTGTACATTTTTAACAATTTCAAAATTTGGCGGTACTCTAACTCTAAAGAATTTTACTTATTTATAATACACTATGTAAAATATTTTATGATAATAATTTTCAATCTTAAATAAAATAATATGTACAAGAAAGACAACGAAATATTTGCGTTGAGTAATTAATTATAATAATAAATTTAATGGGAAATTTTAGCTTGGGGATTTTTGACGATTTTGTTTATATTTGGCCGTAAAAAAGGATAAAGTCACTCTCATTTCGTCATCTACATTTAATATTTGTTTTTATATATTTATATTATTAATTAAAATTTAATTATTTTTTTTTATTTTATATTATATTAACCTAAAACCGAATTCGCACAAATAAGATGTAGAAAATCGTAAAAATATTTTTATAGCTTTTTTGGTTATTATGGGATAATCATCTCCAATTTTGATCCAAAATGAATTAATGTACTCTACCAAGTTTGAAATTAAATCTCGATTATTACAGAACAAAATTAGTTCTTTTCTTTCCTCTTCATTCAAAGCTAATTCGTATACAGATGTATCCGTACCACAAATGGATTACGAACCCAATCAAATTTTTTGGTATCTAAATTTGGGAAATAATGAATAATTCTCTCCTCTATTGTTGTCAAATGGTCAATAACAATTTTATGAATAGTTTATTTCGATAAAAAGGCCAAATAATTCGGTTCGGAAATTTTTTTTTCTCAGAGTATAACTAATAATTTAAAAAAATTTGCTGTATCACACAAAAGTGCCGCTTACAGTGGTTGAAAATCACTGGTCTAATAAGTTAACTCTTTATCCTTGGTTGTAACAAGACAATAACGTTTTCCTTAGAATTCTTTTACATTGGTGCATTCTGGATCCACAGAAAGAGAAAATATTTCAAAAGCAAAAAAGTAATTATAAAAGCCTCTTCAAAAAGAGATGAAAATAAGACCTTAATGCACGAAATGTGGTAGTCAGGTACTTGGATGTACCCCCTAGGAAAAGAAAATATACAAAACATTAGAACCTGTCTGACACGAGGAGGTTAAGAGCATTCATGCCGCTGAAGGAAAACATTCCTTAATCGATGCGAGATCAAATTTCTTTTCCAACTTCCCAACATCATCCACTTGAGTTGATGGACCAACACGGGGATGGCAGAGCGCTCACTGCAACTGTTTGAGAAGCCTCAGTTTGAAATCCAAGCCGAATGCGACTCAAGAGACTCCTGGGAGTTAGGCTGAAGAATAATATTTTGAAGTGAGTGTTACTTGGATGGTGTGAGCTTCCCCATTTATTGGTAAAATTACCTGTCCAGAAACCATTGATGCAAAAATTGCTAAAATATTTATATAGAGAGGAAAACTGTATTTAACTTTGAATCAGGAAATGGAGAAGTACCTACTTGGGACTAATGGATAGAAATATAAAGAAACGGTTATGTGAAGGGATACAGTTTAAAATTGAAAAAATGATTTAAGAGAAAAGTCATATTTGGAAAATGGAAAAAAAAAAAAGCGACGATGAAGAGAAAGATCTGTACATAAGCGACATACAAATAAAAATAGTAATAGAAAATACTGGATATTTTTTGTATCAATCTCGTGGTAAATTTCAATATTTTATTTCATTTCGCTGAACAAACTAAGCAAAATAATTTTTAAGAAAATTCTTTCAAGGCATCATTCTTCCCTTTATTTATTTATATTACTGAGTTGTAATAAAAATAAAAATTAGAAGAGAAAATAAAGTTAAAAGTAATGTAGAATTTTTTAACAAATATAAAAATTTATTAAATTTTGTAATAAACCTAATATTTAATATATTCTAAGAGTATCAAAGTAGTAATCTCTACATGCCACACTATTTAACCATCCTAAATCAAAATCACAGCAGAACGTATTGCAAAAGCTAATGGAAATAAAATCGTTAGGGTATTCAGCAACATATTATACCTAGAAAAATGAATTTTTTTAAAATGATGACTTTTAAAAAAATAATAATAATCAGAACATAGTAAAAAAAAAACCGGATACAAAATAACCAAATAAATATCAAAGTAAATCGAAGAGGAGCAGCATCGGTAACTTAAAGTAAATAAAATTAATTATAACTTGCAAATTAAATAAAATTAACATTTAATGTATTAGAAAAGCGTAATATAAAGCATCTAATACGCCAATCGTGTGTTAGGGGAAGAGTATATTATAATTTTCATAAAAAATTGTTTTATCACAATCATTAATAAGTAGCAATTACGTTAGAAATCATTGAATACTATATTCATATATATGAATGCTATGCAGTAGCCCACATAGGAATTTTTCAAGGGGGTCTCCGGGGTCGAAAGTTCATCATTCTTGTATCATGCTCCTTTTGATTTTGTCGATTTTCGGGAACAAAACACAGTAAAAAACTAATTATTGAATAAACAATTAGCATTAATTAATAAAATTAATCATTAATAGCAAATACTTAATTAAATTTTACGTACTATATACTTAGAACTATAATCAATCGGAAAAAATCAAGGGCTTGGGGGGGGGTCCGGACCCCTCCCTTATATGCGCCACTGATGCAATGTATTGATGCATATGAATATTACTATTCCAGAATGGAACTAAAATAATATTAAAATTAAAAACATTTCTTAATATATATAAAAGAATAAAATTGTTCTGGACTTACAAAATACATTTTAAAAATTGAGACATGGTTCGATGACGAGAATGCATGACCTTCAACATCTCCAAAGCTTCGAATTAATATTGCATGGAAGCATAGGGTATTTTAATTAAGTAGCTTAGAGTTACTAACTACAAATCTGGAAAAATTGAGCTTCGTTAAAGTGACAAAAATGACACTCAAACTGATATCTGATGCTCTTAACTGTCATTAATTGTGACATACAATTAAATGTAATATACATCTATGTCTTTGTTGATCTTCAAGTGAAATATAACCCAGCGTTTTTTAAACTGTGGAGCGCACATCCCTTGGTTTGCGTGAGCATATTGAAAAGTTGAAAACAAAAGAAAATTTTTAAAAAAATTTCTAATTTAATGAAAGTAAAAAAAAAAGTACATTCTGACATAATAAAAAATGAAATACACATTTACACTGATATAATACACTTATAGATGTATCAATACTGCACAATATATCTTATAATTAATTTAACAATACTAAGACCAAGTATAATAATTACCCCAGTGACCCCATGTGGCCTTAACATATATAAAATTATATACAAAAATTAATGCTTATCTTGATAACTTGTTTGGTTTAAAATTAATCCTTAACTACCGATTAAGAGTTACGCGATTCTCTCCCTAATGCCACAGTTTTCCACTTAGGCGTGCGTATGTGATGTACTGGGGAGGGAGGGTGGGTGGAAGGAAAGGAATAAATAAGCAAATCCTCTGAAATTACATCCTTCTCAAACACTCTGTCAAGGTTCAAATTATAGTATTATTGTATTCAATACATTGTTATTGTATGGAGGAGGGCACGATGAAAATTATGATTGAATATTAGTTCGCAAATATTGAAAGTTTGAGAAACACTGATACAACAGTATAATTCCTGACCTTGCACTCATTAAACAACTTTTAACTAAGCAGTGTGAAAGAAACCGATGCAAGTTAAATTTGTGAAGGTTCCAAGCCCTCACATTGCCGTAGTGCGGAAGTTTGAAGAATGGAATGCCAGCTATAGGCCATATGACCATGTTTTGCAATTAGAAGGCCCGTCGCCAATAGCCTTCATGTTGTTCAAAGTGAGACACACATAAACAATTAACTAATCGATATCTTAACTAAACATGAAGTAGTTTTAAATGTTTTAAATATTTAAGTCATATTTATGCTGTTGTTTATTTTATTTTAAATACATAAAGAAACGGGTTTTTGTCCAATAACACAAAAGAACAAGAAAGCTCTAGATCTGTCAAGCTGGAATAGATACGGAAATACAATAAATGTCACAGCTTGCAACACTTTATATATCGTTGTGCTTAAGTTCGTGAAAAATCAAAACCTCCCTATATGATACGCATAAATACAAAATGTTCTGTTTACTTCTAATTTACGATCTAAAATTTTCTACTTCTTATTTTCCTTCTGATTTACGATCTAACTTGTAATCTTGAATCGAAAAAAGAACCCACATTTCAATAGAAAGCTATTTATTTCCCATATTTATTTTTTCACGTGAAAAGAGCTCGATTATTTTTGTTTTTCTCTTTTGGTTTTTTTCTTAAGAAATATATTTCAGTTTTGACAGCTTTAAGACAAAAGTATAAACATGCACAAAAGAAATTACACGCAGAAAAATGAGTTGTAATTGTGTGCTAGCAATTACTGACTGAATTGCCGTTAAAAATGACAACGCTTGACACTGTGTAATGCATGAGTGTATCTTATATTTCGGGCACAGCCCCTGTAATTCATTTTTCTTTCTTTTAAACAAGTTTACGAAAGAAATATTCAAAAGTTCTGGAGTCGAAGGAATGAAGTTGTTTAGGTTAATCTTACGAAGATAATGTCGCTTTGAGCACGCTTGCAACTAATTTGCATATCACGATTATGTATTATTCGCCCACGAAAATCATGACCCTGGCCTTTGCGGACGTGGACGAATTTATCTTTTTGGAAATAAAAAACAGCACGTTGCGTTGTACTGGCTTTTGAAAGTGTTAAAAGTGATTATTTTCAACGAGTATAATTGGAAAAGGCGGAGTAAAATGCGATGAGAGATTATAAAATTAAAACTAATTCTGGTCAACTAATAAAAGATTAAAAGAAATAATCTACTTTAAAATAATCAATTAAAATGTTTTGAAGTTCAATGTCAGATGCACACCCAACTGCCCGTGGTCAAGAAAGAATTGATGAGTAGTAATACAATGTTCTATGGAACCTACAGCTTAATATAATTTAATTTAGTTCCGGGTAAGATATAAATCAGTTTATATTTTAAAATTAATTTGTTTCATTTTATATAAATATTAAAAGTTTTATTTTATAGTTATACCAAATAATATGCATTCACAATCACATTAGTCTCTTTTGAAAGTGAGACTGTCGTTGAGTAATTGTCACTTCCAAATGCGAATGGGTTTATGTATTCAAATCATATTTGCGAAAAGGCAATTTCAAAATGATCATATTTAAAAATGATTTATTATTTTTTGCAGATTAGAATTTATTGTGGTAGAATTTTTCCCTTGAATTTTAACAAATTGATTTTTTTAAATGTGTGATGAACCAATCTCAAAAGAAAATTCTTGGATTGACACTTGTTCTAAAAGAGAAAACAAGGTACTACATTATGGAATCTGCATTATAATCCTATTTGACGCCCAATTTTTACTGGTTGAGCTGAAATAAATATTTTTAATCTACTAAAAATGTGTTACATATTGTATGAAGTGTTATTAAAGTGAAAAATAAGAATA
The DNA here is from genome assembly GCA_019973955.1 of Trichonephila inaurata madagascariensis. NCBI lineage: Eukaryota > Metazoa > Arthropoda > Arachnida > Araneae > Nephilidae > Trichonephila > Trichonephila inaurata. The sequence continues at coordinate 336,227 of BMAV01018986.1, forward strand.
TCATATATACATTTCTTAACTTTTAAAATACATAAATAAGCTTTTAGCACAGTTTGAAAATGTTTTTCAAGATGTGCTACATATTTTAAAGAAACATTTTCTCAGAATAATAAACATAAAATTCATTTGGGCAATATTTACCAAGTACCTGTCAAATGAAAAAAAAAAAACAGAGTTAAAATTAAAACAAATGACAGAATAAAGAAAATATATCTTTTAACTGGACAAAAAGCTAAATTTATGAGAGCAGAGTAATTATATAGCGAACACATATATAAAAGCCTATATATAAAATGACATCAAAATTTCAATATCATATATGTTTCCTATTTTAAAAGTATTGTATATGTAAATTTCAAAATACTTGAAAGTGATACCTGAAATACAAAAAATCTTATTATAAGAAATTTTCTTGTACAATATAAAAATAGCATTACTTCATCTCACAAGCGTCTTCAATATACCGTAAAATCCGGCGTATAACGCGCACTTTTAACATAAAAAATATGATCGAAATTTACAGGTGCGCGTTATACGCCGAGATAGAAATGACAGCTTTAAAATAAAAAAAAGAAGAAAAGAGCATAAGAAAATTAGACACCTACATAGATCAAAATACAGTTTATTTAAAAGAAATGACATTCCTTATGAACTTACAGGTTTGTAGTTCTAAGAGCATACTATTTTTTGAAAGGCTTGGGGGAATACCTAGAAAATAAATGATTTCAGAACATAAGAACATTGCACACGTACAATTCAAGTTCCTTCGTAAAAAAGGGGTGCGCGTTATACGGCGAACATATCTGAAAATTGAAAAATGTGGCTTGAAAACATAGGTACGCGTTATACGAGGGATTTTGCGGTATACAAATACATATGATATTGTAAGATACAAGCTTTTTTTTCACAAATGAAACACGAAATTTAAAATGTAACAACTTTCAGTTATAGTTTAGTTTTAAAAAATTTTTATAAATAATTACGCACTAACATTCTAGGAGAGTACAACGATAAAATATAAATCGTGAGAAGTGGGGGATTTTCTTTTGTTATGTTTTGCTGAGAAATATAGAAAACTAATTAAAACGGTATCGGCGAGCTTCTGTTTTTAAAATTCGTTCCATTATAACTTGTGAATTCTTTTCTAAACCAATTTGTAATTTTAAGAAACCTTGTTTTTAAATTATTCTTGTTGTGTTGTTGTTTTTCATCCCATTGGCTTACTCATCCCATTGTATTACTGCGAAACAGTAGCGCACACAGAAATTTTTCAAGGGAGGTGTCCAAAGTCCATTCTTGTATCATGCTAATTTTGATTTTGTCGATTTTCGGAAACAAAAACAGTAGAAAACTAATTATTAATTAAATAATTAGCATTAATTTATAAAATCAATCATTAATAACAAATACTTAACTAAATTTTACGTACTATATACTTAGAATTATAATCAATTGCAAAAATAATCAAGGGCTTTGGGAGGGGTCCGGACCCCTAGGACACCCCCTTGTGTGTGCCACTGCTCCGAAAACCTGGAGCATCTTGGGATAGAAATACGACTTGGCTCTTGACTGCCTCGTAATTCTGAACTACGGTCAGATGATGAGAGCGACGATTGAGCTACGCGTAGCTCTCTACTCTCTACGTCAACGTGAGAACTTTGAGCCCCGACAGATTGAACAGGTATCGGAATCTCTATACGAGAAGTTCTTCACGAATACCGCGATCACTCGCTACAATTGCCCAGTTTAATTGTTTTATATATGTGTAAGCACTAACTAATTTAACAATGTCCGTGGGGATAGCCACTGACGTAAATTTGCAATGAAATATAGGCAGGAAGTCAAGTTAACTAATATATTTTTTGATTATAATTATTATAATTCCTTAATTAATGTGGTATGAGTTTAAAAAGTTACTCTCTAAAATAATTTTCTTGTCAATTTCTCAATCGCAACTATTGACAATATTTAGGTAGATAAAAAAAAAAACACTAGTGATACAGAGTTTTCACGCAGCCTATATTAGTGGAAAATCATGAGGTTTTTTGTGAACAGCCTCTTTTATATAAGTTCCATGGGCCAAGGAGGGGATTAATAATAATAAATATTCTTCAATTAAAATTTATTTTGCCTCAAATGAAATCCACCTCAATTCCATACTTTGTAGCACATAAGACACAAATGTACCTAATTTAGTTTATTTTCCTCAAAATTCTAGTTGTAGTTGGTTTTAATGAAACAACGTAAAAATACTAATTACTTAACAAGCTAGAATGGAAATAAACATCTATTACTTCTACTTCTCAAAAGCGTAAACTTTTTAAAAATTTCTTCAAAATATCTTATCAATTTGAAATATATCAATTGTGAGGCATCTTTGAAACTGTTTTAAACGATCGCAAAATGAATAAAATTTCTTACGTAGCATTAAACAGACTTCACGAAAGGTCGTTACACTACAAGTCTAACTTTCCTCAAAGCTCCACCCCGTCTTATTAAATTATTTTAATTCCTTTTCAATAAAATCAAGCTTCTGCCTCAGTCTGAAAAGAAAGCATTATTAGGTTAACACACAATGCTCATTTTCTCTCTCGCTTAATGTGGATCGATTTCATTTTTATTTCAATGGATTGTGATTTCGGTTCCAGCAATCATTGATTGAGTGACATCATTGGCTATTGATGGAATGCCTTGCGCATTCTTCAACGAACAATCATCAATCTCTCTTCGTTCAACCTCTGACGTCTCGAGCAACAATTGATAATAATAAGCCAAATTTTGTGTAACCATCCTTGAAGCGTTGACGTCTGGTTTCTTTCTCTTTCTTGTTTGCTGTTCCTTCCAGTTGCTGCCATCTATCTGGATTAACGGTGCAGGAAAAGGTATAGGGCCAGTCTTTAGACTTTCCCAGCTTTGTGGTTGATATGTGAAGTTTTCCGTAGCATTGTTGATCACGTAACTTATGCAAAAGAAGTAAAATCACAGTGGGGGGGGGGGAAGTAGATGTAAAAAGTTCTTGGTTAGTGAGAAAAAATGGAAAAAGCTGTTTTGACACATCAAGAGGTTTTTCAGAAGATGATGATTTGTTATTAGAATGCCCACTATTTTAAGTTGAGGAAAAATCAACTTTGCCTTATTTTAAAAATTTATGTATTTTGTTAAAAATGATGCAAACGTAATTACCTTTTTTTTAAATGTGAAATTTTTCTTAAAAAATACTTTTTAAGAAAAAAAATTGCATTTTTAGAAGCTTTTGAATTACTTTTTTAGCTAACTTAAAGTGATATCTTTTTTTTTTGTTAATTTGTGAAAAACCAAAATGTTAATAACACACACACACACACACACACACACACATATATATATATATATATATATATATATATATATATATATATATTTACTAAAATATTAAGCTGTTACCTCTATACATGAATCTTTTGAATAAAAATCTACTAATAATGATTGCTTACAATTACTAAATTTTAGTATTAATTATATAGTTTTCAGTATAGGAGAAAATCAACTCAAGCAATTGGATGCGTAGAATAAGAATATTAAACATTTTTAGTAATCATAGATATATACTTATATTATTAGTTGAGAGAACTTTTATGGGGGCTTAAAGAAAAAAAAAATTCCCCTTTGGGAGACTGGCGTAGCTAGTCTTGAGTGGGCTCTGTACCATAATTTCTTGGACACCCTTCTTTGGGACCCTTTAACATGCTACAATTTTTTTGCTTATATATATTGGGGGCAGGTATCATTGATACAGTTGATACTGCGGTGCATACGCCTCTGCATAGGAGTAAAATTATTACTATGAAAGCGAGGCGAAAATATTTGCTACCTTTTATTTATTTATTCACTGAATTTTCATTTAACATCTGAAAATGATTTCTGTCATTGTCTTTTCCTTTCTAGCCCTTTCATCTAATTTCTGAAAATGAATTGTCGGGCAGATTCACGCACTCAACGAGAGAGAAGAGGAAGGCATTGAATTAAAACTCAAAACTCTTCCAAAGTGAGCTCTGTTCTACAAAATTCGCTACAAAATCACCAATTAATTTCACAATGCCACCATTCTCTCATGCATCTCGACCTAAGAGACCTTGAAATTTTATACCACGTGTTAGACATACGTATACTATGTAAATGGCACAATACTAAAAGTTCAAACAGAAATGAAACTACCCTCCTCCTGCCAAAAAGAAGAAAAGAAAAAGAAAAGACAAAACGTATCCCAATCTAAGAAAGAAAAAAAAAGGGGGGAGAAACAAAAACGCTTTAAGTACGACGCTCTAAGCACAGATTAAAGGTTGAAGAATATTTTCTTTACCATGCTTTTATTCTAGACTACCCGCCGACTATCGCTAGTCAACACTTGACATTTTTGCAACTGGCCGGAAAGGAGGAGGTTCCTATGTGCTCTTCGGAAACTCTCATCTGACCCCTGACCCCTGCGTAGGGGCAGGTTACCGAAAGAATCGTCTGCCTTTTTTATTTTTATTCTCTCTCTTTTTTTTTTTATTTCGATGGTGATTTTTTTTGCGGTTTTATTTATTTTTGTTTCATAAACCTTGAACCGCTAGAAATTATGGAGATCGAGTGCATTGTTAAGAAGGATTGTTCTTCGTGTTCTTATATATACATATATAGGGCTTAGCTACTGCGCCTTTGGGGTTGAGTTTAATAGGATAAACTAAGGTAGGAAAATCCACCTCCGCATTCTAAATGTTGACTGAAGTCGTAGAATATTTAATACAGGATTTAGTTGTATAATAAATACATTCAGCGTTAAAATATATCTATAAATTAAATTTGAAATTCAAAACCTCCAGTTATAGAATATGTATAAGGGTAGATTTTTTTTTTTAACAAGATGTTAGTTATTATTTGTAATGATTCCTTTTAGAAGACAAAACTATTACCTTTACATTTATTAAATAAAAATTTATAGCAAAATATAACTTAATTTTACAAAAATGTTACTTGAAATGTTAACAAATCTCTTCAAAATTTTAAAAAATTAAGGATTTAATTACCCAGGTATTTTCAGAAGTAATTATCTCTTCTTAAGTAAAAATTTAAAACTACATTTATTTTTTTTAAAATTTTAATTGTTTACCTTTTTAAAGCAAAAACCCTTAATAGCGTCTTTTTTGCGAGAAGAAAGGGTTTATCACGGGTCCCGGGGGGTAGCTACCGCCGACGCCCATCAAAGATACGGGGCCCCCTAATAAAAGGGCCCCATCTCAAATAGGTTTATAAAAAAAGGGGCCCCGGGAAAGGGAAATTTTTTAAAAAGGGGCCCCCCGTGAATGGATCATAAATAAAGAAATTTGAAACATAATTTATATCAATGTCTATAATGTTCTATCAATACATTGAATTTCATTACAGAATTGTTCATTTGAGAACCTTTTTAATTTCTTTGAATTGAGATATAAGTTATTTTGAAAGAAATGAAAATTCCAGTTCATGATCAATCCATTTACAAGTTACGTTAATTATAAACTGAAATAATGATTATATAATACGTTAATTATCATAAGAAATTCATTCCATCAGGGAGCTTTCAAGTCTTGTAGTAAAAGATAATCAAATATTGGAATTCGTATTGCTTTACTGAGAATTTTTAATTCTTCCATGGAGTGTATATATATGTGTGTGTATGTATAATATTTCATGTAAATTTTCTCTTAAAAAAGGGATTTTAATTCATGATGGTTTTGAGCCTAAGGCTTGGCATGATAATTGGTTTCTAGTTTACCCTCCTAATAAAATATAACCATAACCTTATTCCCAAAACTAAAGCTTCGGCGTTTTTAAATCGGGATGACGCAATCTTGCATCACCCTCGTATACAGACCAATCAAAAAGGCCTTTACAGGAAATTACATGAATTTAATAGCTTCCGGTTGACCATGACTTTTCATAAACGAGATCTCGGGAACGAACAATGAATGTTTCTGTGAATTTCCTAAATGTAGTGTGTGATTGTGTACTTGTATTTGTGCTGTGTTTCGTCGCTGTTCGTTGTGTGTGTAAAATGTGGAACTAAAAATACCGAGGCATCTCACCTTTTCTACGACTGAAATGAATACTTAAATGTCTTAGATGAAGTCCGTAGTGATACACACACAGGGCCGTTTTTAACCTCCCCGGCGCCCTAGGCACTTCAAATTATTACGTCTTCCTCCTCACTGTTTCCAGAGCACACCTCTTCTTCAGTTCTTTCCTTGCCAGTTTTGGTTTGGAAGGATTTTCCTTAACTCTTTTTCCCTTTTTTCGTTTTTGCTCTTTGCAAAGTCTTCTCATTATCCACCACCTATGGAACTACCGTATCCTGAACTAGCAACCGGCAGCCGTAAGGAAAGTATGGTGGTAGAGTTTGACCCCTCTTGTTCCTTACTTACCTTAGGGCATTATGGAAATTAGTATAGTAAATTAAAGAAATAAATCGTTTAAATTACAGTATAGAATATACATTATTATATGAACTGTTTTCAACTTGTTAATCATCATCTTTTTCATCGTTTATTGTAATTACTACCTTCTACTTTTAGACATCCTTATTCTTTATTGAGCCACTGTCATTGTATTAGTGCAACAAAGATTTTCTTCGAGCTTTGATCATTTCAAAATCCTTTATGACATCATTGTACTCAATTTCCTTTGTAATACCATTTTGAGTGCATAGCAACATCAAACTGTTAAGCTTTTCATTTTCCATAGCAGGTCTCATTTCGGTTTTTATTTTCTTAAGGGCAGAAAAGCCCCTCTCTGCTGTACATTTGTCACAGGAAGAGTCAAGTAAATTTTCCTCGAGACTTCCAAGTTTGGGAAGGTACTTCCCATCTAGTTTTTCTAGTAGTAGGAAGAGATTCCTCTTGTTTTTGTTGTTTTTTCACACAACCCTCATATACATCTTCAAATGTTGACACTCTTGCATAAACTGTTCGTCATTGATGTTGTTTTGAGTAGCTTTGAGCCAAATATTTAGCCTGTTTTGTCACACCTTTTTGCTCCAAGGCGGTGGTACATTTGCTTTAATTTTATTTTTGATGTGTAACATCTTTCCTCTCGGTTGCTGGATATTTGTTGGGAGTGATTTCGTGAAAAGGGACGGATGTGTGTAACAGGATGTAACGTTAGCGAGCGCTACTTGATTTGATCAATGAGAGTGCGTGGCTGTGTTTTCGCTACCCTCGCGTGGGGGTCCAACTCTAGTAGCCATCGAGCACTCGAGCGCTTGACTCTAAATCCGTTAGTCACGATATTGGGGGACATAAGTGCCGCAGAATGCTTATTTGAAAATGGACAAACTGTGATTTTGGTGGTCGTATACATTTCTTCGAATCAAACGATTAAAAAAAATTAAAGATTTCCTGCATTTTGTACTTTTACTATATAACGAAGGTGGTTCTGCTCTTTTAAAAGAATTATTACTCGCTTCCCCTGATTTTGAGTGCTGATTTTAACTTTAACTTACGTTTGTCAAAAGCTGAGCCGCTCATAGCTTTTATGAATGATGAACTCAAGCTCGAAAAGAACACAAATAAGAGTGTTTCGACTGCTAACAGTGGTACGTTATTGACGCTGTTTTTCAACGGTTTAAATACTTGAAATCCACAAGTACATGTGTCATATTTTAGTTATCCCTAAGTCTATTGTCTTCACTCTTCCCAAATTGAACAAGAATAATTATTTTGATAAAATATTTCATTACCCTTTTTAATTAAATACAATTTTCGTTAAAGATATGTTATTCGATAAAAAATTATTTTCAATCATACCCGATTTGATATTTTCAGGAAAAATTAATATTGCGATTTTCACGATAACATGTCAGATTTACACATCTATGCGACACTGTAAGACTCTTTTTCCCCCTTTTTTTTCCTCAATTTTTTTCCCTCAAATCTTTTACCCCAGGTACTGACTGGTGCCTAAAAAGCAAAATCCCTTGAAAAAACACACACACACACATTTTTTTTTTATATATATATATATATATATATATATACAGTAGAACTTAATCTGTCAGAATCAATGAAAATTCGGATCAAACATAAAAGGATATAAGTGACCCAAGGTATATAGCTGAATAATTTGTACAAAGAAAACAAAATCACAAACAAAAATCGTAAGCCTTTACATTAAGGTACCAATAATTTTTGAATGGCTTCAAAATGTTTAAATAATTTTAAAGCATTTGTTACTGTATTAATTTGATATTTCAAAATATATATAAATGAGAAAAAATACATAAAAAATAGAAAACAATTTTATGAAATTAGAGTCAATTATAAAAGAGAGAATTTATATATAAGAATTATTTAAATCTATGGCATAATAGGGAAAAGAAAATATAACGTTTTTAAATAATGAAAAACTACTCGAACCATTTCGTTATGTTTTATTTTTACCCGAGTAAAGCTACATCTCAAAATTAGAGTTTTAATAATAGGTCAAACATTTCCATTCAGTACTTTTCACTCGATAGGCAATTTTTAGTTTAATCTACGCCTCAAACAGAAAAAAATACCCTTTTATTCTATCAAGTTAAACATGGACAATTAATGTATTTGAAGCGAAGTGCAATAAATTAAAAGGTTCTATATTGAAACGTCACATATCAGTCAAATAATGAGAACGAAAATTCATTATTAAAGCTACTTTTTCGGCTAAAAATAAAGCTGGATTCATTAATAACGTGTTTCGAAGGCGGGGTCAGGTCCTTAAATAATTGATGAATCCATTTCCTGGATATATAATGAAGCTTTAAATTAAAGTCTGCGTTCCATCAATGAATCAAATACTAAGAATGAAAAAGATCTCGTATTGTAGTCTTGTATTCATAGTGTATTAGATTCTCCGTCATTCACTTGTCAATTTAGTTTTTATGTGTACATTTAGGATGTGGATGATTTCATCAGGGATCGAAAACAGATATTTTTGATCAAATTTTGATAATCTGAGTCCTCCCCCGCAACTCTTCCTTATTTAACTTATTTAAGTTAGGATTATAACACAAACTTAACACACCTGAAATAAGTTAAACTAAAATCGACATATGTAACTAATGATGCACAGAGCACTAAACTGTCATTTAACTCTAAATGCTTTATCATAGATTAAAGTTTTGACTGTATGATTCTTTACAAAATGCAAAAATATATTATTGTGAAACATATTTTGTAAATTGCAAAAAAAAATTTGTTTTTTTTTTCTTTAGTAAAATTAATCGAAAATCAGAAAATTATACGTTTTACAATAAACCGAAGAAAGTAAAAATATTTATTATGAAGATCAATTTTGTGTGTTGAAATTTTTAATGCAATTAAAGGGCTCAAATATTAGAATTGGAAATGCTGATTTTGTTCTTAATTGTTAATTTATTAGAAATAAATCTGAATAACTATTTCAAATTACCATAACATTTTTCATTTTATTTGTTGTAGAATCCTTATATTTCTAGATATGAATTTATCATACGAGGTAAAAAAAAGTAAGAAAAAAAGTTTCATGCTGAAGAATTCCGTGAAATAAAAGTAAATTGAAAACATGTGTGCTCTCTCTTTCTTAAAAAGCTTTATTCCAAAAAATTAAAGCATTTTTCCTATTAATAGACAGTAAAAATAATTTTTTATGGCTTATACTTATTTTAAAAAGAATTGTGTCATTGGAAACATTTTTATTCTAATGAAGATTCATGAGTAATTAACATTAGAACCATATAATGAGTTTCATAATTTTAAGTTACAATTCAACTAAGAAGACAAAAACCTGAGTTTAATATCTTATTCTTAAAAACTGAATACCGTACCTTAAATGGAATTATATGCTATGACGTGGTGGGCGCCAAATGATAAGGGACAGACGGGGAAGGGGTTCTTTACTAAGTCCACTAGTTATTAAAACACGTTTATTAGACAAAACAAACACATTTACATACATAATCAGAGAACAACAGTTGACATAGAATTGAAAGGATCGGAGCGCTTGCTCAAACATCCTTACAGTTAAGGAAACTTAGCCATCACTGAAGATTGTTCTGTTCAGCTAGAGGCGCGAAGTCTCTTTACTAGCTAATATGGAAGAGTCTAAATAACAGGGGGTTAAAATGCTAAGTTGTAAATCTATTAACGAACTTACAATCTTTCTGTCACTAGTTTTCTACTGTGTGAAGGCAGACTATTACATCGTATTTATCGATAATAATTCAAGTGAAAAAATTATTATATCCTGTAATGGATGGACTCTCCCATTCATCAGTGTTAGCGAGTTAGAAGGAAGATTAGCCAGTCAAAACAAATATAATTTACTAACAAGTCTCAACAACCTAACAAATCTCAACAACCCAAGTTAGGAAATGCACCTTTAAGTAAGCAAGGAGCTTAAGTTTAAGGAACAAAAGAAAGGTAGACGAGATAGTTAATATTTAATTATAAATCGAATTACTTACTCTTGGAACATCTTGGTAATATACGTTCCAAGTAATTGAAATTTCGTTCTAAGTTGATCTATATATACTTCAAGCCGACACTATTCCAATTTAAATATCTAACTGACCAAATCGTCAAACATCAATTTTAAATATTAAACAAATAATCTACAAGTCACTCTCGACTAGCTTTCTATTACTTTAAGTTAATCACTAACTTCTATCATCTAGCTCCAAGCCTCTCTCTCTTTCGAACCTAAAAGTTAATGCTTAAATATAAGCTTTGATTTGCATAAGCCACGTCTTCTTGGTAGAAAGTTTTTAATAGAATAAAAAAAATATTTAAAGAAACAGTTTTTCGCCAAGAGGATTATGAGGAGGTTCGAGAATAGATCAGATACAATTCTTGTTAAGCGGAATTTTTCTTTAATCACTTAAGGATCACCTTCTTTATAACTTTTTTTTTCCCTTTTGTATTTAAAATATCTAAATTCCATAAAATTATCTGTAAAATGTGATAAGCATCATCATTACTTCTTAAACTACATTCTAAATTTTTTATAGTTCTCTTTTGCTAAAAGCGTTCACAGTTTTAATGATATTTCTCGTATTTAAATATTAAGAGTGTTATATGATCCATTGTTATCTTGAATAGATTAAAAAAAGATAAAATAATTGATGCTAATTGCTGAGTTTCCATCATCAAATGTAAATATTTTCAAATCATATTTTGATGGGTTTTGAACATTTAAATATAAATACTCGTGTCAACCATTTATAGAAAAAGTATCAGTTCCCGATACTGAACCATTGTTGGTAATTGAAAATACATTTTTGAAAACAATTTTATTTTTTTAACATCGATTCTTGAAAAATAAAAATACTCTTTTAAGAATACCTAAGAATTTAAGAATACCCTTTTCGAAAATATTCCTGCCTTTGATAACTATATTCCTTAGTAACGAAAATGATAAAAAGTTTGAAAAAAAAATGAAATTCGGTTAAAAAACTGGCACTAATCACTACACGCCATGGATATTTACCAAAACACCAAGCAAATGAAAAAAATCTACCATTAAAAAAGTAATATATATATATATATACTCCAGTAAATATATTTTTGGTGTTTTTATATATGCGTAATAAGCTTTCTTTTTCTCCTTTTTTTAAATATAAATAGTATTTTTACTTATTCTGAATGAGCAAACAGATTTAAGACCTAACTTGATAATCTGTAAATTTTTATGTACACACATATATAAGAAAGAAATAAGATTAAACAAATTGCGAAATGTAATTTGATAAGACTAAAACTGTTGAATGTTTTCGTTGGTGATTTCACAAACTTTTAAATATTCAAGTCGAACAGTCACTGAGTAAATATTCAAAAATTTAAAGTATGTGGTGTCTTATGCTGTATAGTTTTCAGAAGTGGATGTGTGGATTGTTCATGTATACGTTTTTACATGTACATGTATTACATCATAATAATAAATAGAAAAATAAGTACTTTTACTTTTCTTATGAACAGAATTATTTAATACATATTTTTCCAAACATCAATAAGTTCTAAAACATAGAAAGCTTGATGTGTGATGTAATAAGTGGAGTGCCGGTCTTATGTGCATTTAATACTTGTAAATTTTTAAAACTAATTTTCTTGCTATAACTGTTACTTACACATATTCCTTTTTTCCCTGGAGAATGAGTTATTTAAAGGTCACAAGAGTTTTCTATTTTAGATGAAAATTTTTTTTTTTAATTTTTTGTGTGAGGAAAATTTTTAAATTTCTCCTCAACGTATGTAGATTTATTTATATTTAAAAAAAAACACTGCCATGAAAAATGTACCATTTTCAAATAATAAAATGTTTCTCGGGTCTTTTTAGCCCAAATTGAATTCACAATGGTAACATTTGAACTTTAAAAAAAGGCAACATCTATCAATTGAATCCTAAATAGAACAGCATTTTATCTTTTCTCAGCAAGAAAGCTAAGAAAATAAGCATTATATTTACTAAATTTATAATATCTGACGTTTAGTTATAATCGCCAATAAATTACATCGGTACTACATAAAACAAAAACTTAATAAACTTCTTCGTATCTCATAAATACAATACTTTTTATTCTAAGAATGATTCCGAAATTAAGAATTTGACAATATATTTTCTTTTTAGGGAAAAAATTCAAAGGATTTGAACGACCACACACATTTGATCTTCTCTTGAAGACACTTTTGTTGAATTTTAAATGAAGCGATATTCCATGTCTTTTCCTTAAGGAAAAGTCGAAGGAAATCAACTTCATATACACAAAACCTACAGAGAGAGAGAAAGTATTTGACACTCGACAACTCACGGCTGTCGTCCACATCGGCACATTTGGACGACATATACTTTATGATCCTTGTCATGGCTCATACCAAATGAGAGTCACCTTTAACTCTCTAATATATGGTTCTCTTTCAGGTTCGTGATGGTCATCTTTGTAAATGATGTCGTCGGAAAAAAAGACAAGAAGAATTCAACTTTGGCGGCAGCTGTTTTACATTAATATAGAATTTCTAGACATTTGTCACACTAAAGCATGATGTATTGAAGAGATGTCGTCTTAAAGTTGGATGTTTTTATTTATGAAGCATTGAATATACATCTGTAAATATTCGAAACAATAGCCCCAGAAATGAATACCGAGTATTGTGTTTTTAGGAGGTATAACGTGGAAACTGTTGACAACTTCTCAGAAATGAAAGCTGAACTTGGATTGTGCGTTATTTACAGTGTGCATGAAACACTATGTGTTACGTTTTGAAGTTATTGTTCACTATATTATAAGTCATTTTTAAGAGATAATTAGAAAAGAAATCTAAATTATGTTATGGTATGTATTTGACTAGGCTAAAAAGGTATTTTTTAGGTGTTAGGACTATTAAAAAAAAAAAAGAAATATAATTATGGAGGAATAAGAAAGACTGGAGAATCTTAAGTTTTTTTTAATATATACTTTATCGAACTTATAAAAATATAGTTTAAATGTATTTTTTGAAGAATGAAATGTTGTAACGATAATTTGTGCACGAAAAGCGGGATATCGCCAAAACAATCCTAAAAAATTCAATGAAATTTGTAACACTGAAGCAACAAGCCCTTTAGAGAGTAGCAAAACGCAGGTTTTAAGATATGTACATTTAATCATATTTTACAGCTGTTTTCAGATTAGATCACAAAGTAATTTTGACGAAAAATTTTTAACTCCGAATTTGAATGTTTGTAAAATATTTATTTCTTAAAATATTTTGTCTCACTTCAGACTGAGCACCTGATCGGGACATCTGCTCATGCAACTCAGCGCCCAATGGTCACGTATACTAGGATGGGCACAGTAAGCCCTGGCCCTCATGGGTTGTTGCACCACTGAATTTGAGCTTTTAAATTATTTTTAATCCTGCGTTTTGTGACTCTTCAGATATGCATATCAATGAAATTGAAATTACATTATGTCCAACGTATTTTTATCTATGCTGTTTTTCTTAACATCGAGAATGTTGCTAACATTTAATAAAAAGAATTTTTTTTTGAAAATAAGAGCCATACTTGTAATTTATTTAATATTTATGGCTTTTAAACCTATTTAGACTTTTTAAAATACTGAAGTTCTTCTGTAAATTAATTTTTGAGAAATTGGTCTCCGAATCTAGTCGGATGTCTTAAAATATGCTTAAATAATTTTCTCTTACCCTCCACCCAAAAAAAACATTTATAACCGGTGAAAAACTAAATTTTAAATATAAAGAAAACATATATATATGTAAGATATTTTTAATTGTACATATACCATCATATACTCTCTTTTATTTAGAGATAATTATATATATATATATATATATATTTATAATACTTGTATTACTAATGATTATTTATGATATTTTGAACATGTGTAAGCAAATTTAAGGCAACTAGTTAGAACATTTATTATGCTGCAATTACAGAATAATCACACCAATATTTCACCATATTAATGCTCATTTAATGTCATAAAAACCATTAAACGAGCATTAATATAAGGAAATAATGGCATGGCCGGTTGTAATTGCAGTCCACAGATGTTCTGAATAAGATTATTTCATTAAGGTTAAGTATAGACAACCCATGTCATAAAGGCTTTCTTCAAGGCTTTTTTTTAAGAAACTCAATGATACAAGGAAAACGGTATATATTTATGATGTATGAAGGGAAAGCCTTTAATATGAAATTGGCTTATTAAAAAAGTTTTTTTTAAAGATCTAAGTATAATAATAATTTATTCTTTGATATAAAAATATTAAAGGTTTAAAAAATTAGTTTAAAATTTTATTCAAGTCATTGAATCAACCACGAAGCCTAAAAAAGAAAATATGTACGAAATTTCAAAATAAGTTTTAAAATGTGTGTTTCTTAAGAATAGTTAGTGCCAAAGGTTTTTGAGAGAATAAAATATGTTCGTAAAATTAAAATTTGTGTATTCTAGTTTGAGAATGGTATGTTTCTAACTAATCTTGTTAAGTGAAAAGTGAAACTTTATTTAGAACGTTCAGAAAATACTAAATGAAGAGACGCACTACACATTTTGTGATTATGATTTATTTGATTTAAATAAATTGAAATAATAATATTCTTCACAAAAGATATTATTTCCATCTTTTTTTTTACCTCAAAAAATTTCCTTATTCACATTGTTTTAGATAATAATGAAAAAAATTATAAAACATATCATGCAATTAATTTTGTAATTATTACGAAAAATTTGCAATCATATAACACAGAGTAAACAAAAATTTCAAAGCAAAATTTAGTTCATATGCGCATAATTTTTAAATTGAACGACATTCACAAATTTAACGATTATAATGTTTATTTCATAGGATTACATATATAAGAATTGAAATTGCTAACGCGATTAAAATTTCTTATACAGCTCTATCGTACATAAAGAAGCTCTATGTAGGCTTTGTTATTAAATGTAACTTATTAGAATACATGGCCAAGAAAACAGAAACACAACTTTAATTTCCTTAAAATTTTTTTTGGCATCCACAAGTTAATTTCCTGTTTTTAGTAAATTTTGACTCATATAAAGCTTTTTTAGGTGTTTTTTAGTATTTAGAGTATATTTTATTTCTTATTATGTACTTAAACAACTATTCTTATCTTTGCTCGTGAATTTTTTTTTTCATTTCTGTATTGTATTCATAATTGTTGCCTCTCTCTTCCTGTTCTGTATTTCTCTAATATAACTTGTTTGTGTTATGTTTCAATAAAAATTACTTTTTAAGTTTGTTGTATTATTCTTATGTATCTGTTTAAAAAATTTCACTAAAAAAAAAATTAAACAAAAGTATAATACCCTTTTTGCAACTTCATTATACGTGCCAAGTTTAACAGTGGATCTTCAAAATTATGCCGTCTGTGTTAAAAGCCCTCGCATTACTTCAGAGTGCGCCGTAAACTAAAATCAAATTAAAATTTAATCAAACCATAATCGGTGTCTAATAATAACTAAAATGTGTACCATAAAAATCGAAACAATAAATAAGTACACATTAAGTACAATAAAACAGTAAATAAACCATAAGTTTACTTTATAATTTTATCATAAGTTCTACGTATTTTAAGAAGTAACATACCTGTGTTGAAAACCAGAAACCCGTCTCACTTCGAAAGAGCACATAATTTTATATGAACTGTTAAGACATTAACAAAATAATTTCTCAAATTTGTCATCTTAAATTAAATGAGTGATTGAATTGAATGAATTGAATGTGGAAGAATAGTAAAATATATTTTACAGTTAGTGTCTATATGCTGAATATGATATTTCATTTTGTGAGCTGCTAATTACTTTTGCAAGATAGTTCTTTAAATAAGAATAACAGAGACTTCTTCAAAAGACTAATCAGCCTCGTAGAAATATCACATGTTTAATTTTTTCTTTTCTTTCCTCTTCAAACTAATAGATAATGCACAGACTGCATTGTTTTTCGTGCCTTGATTGCTATTTTTGAATCAAATTTCAGACTAAATTCAGACATCGATATCCGGTGCTTCTTTAAAGGAGTAGAAATAGATAGATTCTAAATTACACAGCACACGTTGACAAAGCAAAACTTGGTTTAACACTCAAGGAAAAGAAAATGTTTAAGTAAAGTGGAAAAAATTAACAATCACAAACATTTGATGTAACGAGGGCTTTAAAATGCAAAGCTTGTTGAGTGTGTTATAAACTTTGAATCCTAAGCCATAAACCAGATGAAAGATAAGTACTCTAAAGAAAACAAATTGCAAGCTTTCAATTATTTCCAACACATTGACGTTCTTCATTCCCTGATATTATTACCATTTCTTTTTTGAATAATTATTTCTTATTACTCATTATTTATAATTAGCCTCTATTTTATACATATATTTTCTGTTTTCTAAAATTAATGGCTTTTATGTAAATTATTGTATTATTTTTGCAATTCTCCAAAAGAAACCCCTGTTACCTATTCCATTTTATATCCACAGTGATACTTACACTACAGTAATTAATATATCTGTATTGGGTATCTACAAACTTTTCAAGATATTGCTGTTTATTTATCAGAATTATAATAAAATTAAAAGAAAATTAAGTTCTAAATATAATAATATTAAGTAAATGAATTTCGAAGTTTGTGTTTTATTCTGGGGATTATTAAATGCCCCTCAGCGTAAAACCTTTTTTTTTTTTTTTGGAAGATTATGAGTTTTTTCAAAGTTCACTAACAATTTAAAGCTTGCAAGTTGCTTTTAATGCATCGAAGATTTATCGGGAAAGTACAATTAAGAATAAGCTCGATAAGTTAAATCAAGAATTAAATTGTATGTATGTGCTCTTGTACATGCACTTTAGTTTTTGACAATTTTAAATGTTTTTTAGAAGTTTTACTGCTGAGGACAATCAGAAGTTATCTACAAGATAGCGAATAATTATTGGGAAAGTAGGATAAAAGCAAAAGTGAGAAATTAATCCCCATCAAAAAGAAAAAGACTGAAACCACAATTTCTGTTCAGTCGTCAGTTAAGTACAATTGATATTTACTTTGGGATCTCGACGTGGATAAACATGGTTCGCAGAATTATTGGGTTACGCTAAATAACAACGTTTTCAAGGCCGGATGAGATGCAACAGATAATATTCCTGCTCAATGCCACAAATAGTAGTAGGAACTCTGATAAGAAATTCCATATCCTGTCCACTCTGACTGGACTGATGGAGAAATGGGGCTTAGTTGGTCACTTCCTTGAAAGTGAAGGTCATTCTAGAGGGAGATTTTATTTTCGGGTAAATTTATTTTTGGATCAAAAACTGTTTTCTCTTGAACAAAGCACTTGTTTACACTTTTTTCTTCGTTCTGATAGGAGAAGCAAATGCGAAGCACTGGAAAGTTATCATTTATTTCATCCATTATCTTGTGATTTTTGTTTCAGGACTATTTCCTGTTATTGGTTAGATCTTGATTTCTACTTATGAGTTTTGGAGAAACATTTAATTTTGTGAATATTATCATTATATTGCATGTATAACATGCAAATAACAGATATCCATTTCAATTTCATCTCATTGTAATTACCGGCAATATGTGGTAACTTTTATTATATACTGTTTTAACATTTTGGCTAGAATTTTATTTGATTCGTATAAGTTTTAGTAAAATGCTGAGAGTTCTTTTATTATAGGTAACACGAGGAAATTAAATACATGATATTCGATTTAGTCTCTAATTGTGCAACAACTGGGAAATCAAAGAGTTATGCAACAATTAAGTATCAATTGCAGATTACGCATCAATTGGGCTATATAAAGCTACACACAAAAATATTTTAAAAAGTAAAACAAAAATAAATAATTTTTTTTGAAAAAAAAACAACGCTTTAACAGAGTTTTATATTTTAAGTTCAGTACTGTAGCATCCACTGCAAGATCGCTGATTAATGTCATATTTAGAAGCAGTGCAAGGTTTACGGACTTCGAAATGCTAAGCGACGCTTAAGTGTACGGTATCTGTGTGAGCAGGTACCCCACTTACCTAACTTCCACATCTCAATTGGTGCGGAAGTTAGGAAAGTGAGATATTAGCTCAGATTGTTATTCTCTTCACATGACCATAGTTTAAAATAACGAAATAAATTAAGTTCAGAATTCTAGATTATGTAGAAAGGAAACAAATCATTCTTTTTTTCTTTGTTTTCTTGGTGAGCTAGTTTTCATGTTGGGTTATTTTTGATTTGTTTTGCGTAGTTTCAAATTAAATAAGCAGCATGCTCTTACTTTTAATTAATTTATTCAACTTAAAAATTCAGAAATATTCTATCACTACCAAGTACAAAATATTTCCTTACATTAAAAGTGAAACGTGGACAAAGATAAATGAAAGGAGGAAAAAATATTCTTCCTTATTCTAGTTATGCTAGATTTTCACCATCGTGTAGAAGTTGCTTATGCATGTTAAATTTATAGAGGCTCAAAGTCCTCACGTAAGTATGGTGTAGACGTTTGAACGGTAGAATGTTATCTCAAGTGTCATCCTCAATACTGGATCACAAGTACGAGATTCGTCATCTTCAGCTCTCGTGTAGTTTTGACGAGCGATGTTATCAAACAATCAATCAGGCACGCCTTAAATTTTCAAAATTTGAATTTTTAGCCTGATAAGATTTTGTATTTCCTTAAGTTGTGTTTCTCCTAGTGAAATCCATTTTCCTTCATAATATTAGCGCATTTTTACCAAATCCGTACTAAAAAACCACTAGCCTTTTGACTTACCATATTACGAAGTAAGAGTATTCAATTGAATATACAGAAATAGTCAATTGAATGTACCTCCATTCCTTTATATGTCCTTAATTAAGTTTCTCTATAGATTGTGTTGGTATCATGGAAAGAACTTAAAAAAGTTTGTGATTTTATGAAAATAATAAGCCTTTCCCTCTTTCTTAAAATAAATTACAGTTAAAAAAAAACTAAAAGAAACAAGCTTTCATAGTTAATCGAACTAAATATTAACTTAATCTTTTAAACGCCAAATCTGGAATTAGTCACCAAATCTGAAAATGGGATATGAAATTAATCGCCAGATGCGGGATGGGATCTGAAAATGGGAAATCGTTAGTCCTGATGATCCTGATCAGGGCAATGGAACAAAGTTATTAAATTATTGTATTGTCATCGGTCCTGGACAAGTGAGCAAAATTTCGAATTAATCTGACCTTTTAAAATGGGTAAAAATTGAGTTCAAGGATTCCGTTACATACAAGTGAAGTTTATAAAAGGGTGTTAATTACATGGTCTAATTGTTTGTTGAGTCCCAGTGGCCGAGTGAGAGCACGATACTCTACCACTCCACAGGTCCAGGGTTCCATCCTCGTGCTGGGCAAGGTCGACTCAGCCTTTCATCGCTTCAGTGGGTTGATAAATGAGTACCAAGCTTGCTTGAAGACTAAACACTGGGGGTCTCGCTTCGGACTGACCACCTGATCGGGACATCTGCTCATGCTCCTCAGCGCCCAATGGTCATGTATACTGAGATGGGCACAGTAGGCCTTGGCCTCATGGGCTGTTGCACCACTGAGTTTAGTTTAATTGTTTGTTAACGTCCGTTTCGAAGCTACATAAGGACTATTGGTAAATAACTTTGAATCATGGTGTTCCATTCCCCAAATTCTTCACCACGCCAACGTGAGGACTTTGAGCTTCGACAGAGATAAAGTTCTTCCGCCTTTAACATGACAGATCTTTGACGGCACCAGATTTGAACTCAAGACTTTTTAGAAACATTGCTAGCCGCAACCGGCGACCAGAATCATAGGGCTACCACGATCATTTACGCCACCAAATAATTTTAGTAACGGCTTTGTAAGGGGCAAACTGTAAAGTTACAATTTTTATTCCACCAGATTTTCAGTTATAGAACAGAACAGCGTTCTTCAACCTATGACCCACATGCCACCAGCTCGTACTCGAAACATTTTAGTTTAAATATACAATTTAATATGCATGTGCATAATTTTTCGTTTCTTACGATCTTAAATTAAAGCCACCCTAATAAATTATTAAAATATTTTTAGTTATTTTTATGTTTTTAAGCTGAAAATAGGGAAAATAAAGAAATAGAGAGAGAAATCGTTTATTTTTATTAAAACGTGTATGTGTCACTATAAAGTAACACAAAGGCTTTTGGCGAAGCGCGGACCTCGTAATTTTGTACCTCAGCCAAGTGACGTGGACGACACATGTCAATAAACAGATAATTATTGTTTTATTAATCACTTTGGTGTAATATAATTTTTAAAATATAGTCTTTTTTTTTACTTTGCATTTTAAACTAAATTATATTGGAAAAAAAACGCTTTTTTTTTACTTTGATGCAATTCTAAAAAGTTTATCAATCTCACTAGCTAAACTCTGTATCACAAGATTTGTTTTACCAATGTAAGTGTTTTTAATCGAAATTAAGTAATTATTAAAGTAAAAAATTACTCAAGGATTATTGGAAATTAAATGAGGGTAAACAATTTAAACTTAAAATAAAATTTTGTATATATAAACAGTGGTGCACCTGAGGGAGATCAGGGAGCACCCCCTATATCCACCTTGGATGGACCTCCCCTGGATGAGGATTAACACCTCCATCGCTCTTGATTTTTTTCGATTGTTTTTAATTCTATGTACATAGTACGTAATTTAATTAAAAGTACTTGTTATTAAAAAAAATTATTTTAGAGATTAATTCTAATAACTTTTTCAAAATTTATTTATTCCCGATTATTGGTTAAGTCAAAAGATTATGTTTGGCGACGTATTGGGGTATGATACGCGAGAATATGGGGGATTTTCGACCCTCGACCCTCGAGAAATTCCTGAGTGCACTACTCTGCATATATATATAGAATATATATATATATTCAATCGGACCTCTATTTAACAAAGGCGCTAATTCCCGAAAAAAAGTTCGTTATATGGAAAATTCGTTAAATAGAGATTCATCTTTCGATATACCTTAAAAACCACATGAAATAAATTTTAAATTCATAAACACTATGTATTATTTTAAAAAAAGTAATTATTCACACTTTTTTGAAAATTCATATCTATTCATTTTATATATCTTACCCATCAAAAAGAAATCCCCAAGTAAAACAAGGGGGAAAAACACTGTCCAGAAATGTACTGTATTTTCAACTTTAAAAAATAATTTTATATTAGTATTAATGAGAGAGAACTTTCTAACGACATTTTCTAATTTTAAGCCTGCAAGTGATTTTAAACGTACATTATTTTATAGCCAGTCATTTTTTTTTAAGCATACGCTACCACATACGTCCTTAAAAATTTAATTACTGAAAAAATCTGTTACTTATATTTAAGTTTTTTGTTTGAAAAATTATAGCCATTTCCTTACTCTAGGTGAGTTAGGCACGTGATAAAACCAGATCAAGGCCGTTAATCTCCATAAAATGTGCTAAAGACGAGAATAATTTGAAAAATTTCTTGAAATATTTTTAAAATAGGGAGAAAAAAATCGAATTATAAGAGAAAAAATTCGTTAAATAAAAAATGCATTTCACTATTTGGAAGTTATTTTACGAAGAAAATAGTAAAATGTTCTTGATTCCAGGAAAAAGTTCACAAAATAGAGAAATTCCTTAAATAGAGGTTCGTTGTATGGAGGTTTGACTGCATATATATATATATATAGTAATATAAAATAAAAGTGAAGAAGTACTAAAACCTACAGTGCCAATATATATATATATATATATATATATATATATATATATATATATATATCATTCAAACCCATTGCAAAAGTTCTTACGGTGAACATCTTAATAAATAGTAGATAGTCCGTCAATTTTTTTATGTGTCACAATAATAAATATTCCTTTTAATTACAATGGGTTGTATTTACCTAAAGTGTGGTGTCGAGGGAAAAAAAAGGAACCATAAAGTTATGAAGAAATGTAAATTGTTTTGGAAGGCCGGAAAGTGGGCGAAAAGACAGGTCTAAAGGCACTGACTCCTTCCATAGAAACAGCTGTCAATTGGAAATCTTATCTTACAGATTGATTGGTATTCTCTTCTTTGAATTTTTATTGTTATTTTTCAATAAAAAAGAGAATTAAAATATATACAGTTATTCATTTCTTAGATCAATTATTTAGCATTTACATAACGATTAACATTTAAATAGACTTCATAGAAGATACTGAAAGGCTACTAAGTGATTTATTTGATATATCAGACTATGATATGCATATCATTTTCCTTTCGAATCAAACACAGTTGTGCATATTAATGACCTACTCCATGTCGATTTGGTTATGATCTGCCATTCTCTTTTCTTTAAGAATTTAATACCTGAATTTATTTAAGTGGAATTTAGTTTTTAAATATTCTTATACAGAAAATTCTTTACTAAAATAAAACATTGAAAGCTTGAATAATTATTGAATTTTAACACAGTGTTTTAATTATATGAGCTTGTTTGTGAGAAGAAAAATTCTAGTTTTCAGAGTAAAAGTTTTTCATACAAAAATGAACATCATGGTTCTTATTATTAACGAGATATTTATTAGAAATTAGATTAAGATTAAGTATTTGATTGATTTAATTAGTAAAATTAAGCTATCCATATTAATTCACACCAACAAATCGAAGAAAAAATATTTATCCTACATTAAGGATTACTCTGGAAATAGATTTTAATGTAAAAATGCCTAAATATTTCTCCTGTATATGACAATTGAAAGAAAAATTTGATTTTATTAAATGTATCTTACTTGTGTTTTAGGGGAAAAGTTATCATAAGTATTTAGATGCCAAATAGCCAAAGTTTTTATCACTGAAAACATAGAATAATTACAATGAAGAAAAAAAATACTATTTTAAAGGAAAATGCAATTTGAATAAGTGTGTATATGTTGTTTTTTTTACATATCACCTCCTCTCCCTCCCATTGTATCTTATTTAATAGAATTTTAAAAGGGAATTAGAGAGTGGCGCACACAAGGGGGGCATAGCCCTTGATTTTTTTTCGATTGATTATAATCCAATGTATATAGTACGTAAAACTTAATTAAGAGTATTTGTTATTAATAATTAATTTAATTAATTAATACTAATTATTTATTCTATAATTAATTTTTTACTGTTTTTGTTTCCGAAAATAGACAAAACCAAAAGAATATGTTGGGTGGTGTGTTGGAGCATGATACGAGAATGGTGGACTTTCGACCCTGGACCTTGAAAAATTCCTGTGTGTGCCTACTGAAGGGAATTATGTTCTTGGGAAATTTTTTTTTTTAATTTTTTATATTTTAAAAGTGAAAATTCTCAATAATATTTTCTACTTTTAGTCAAGAATGTTTACTTTTAATTTGTTTCACTATAGCAGTGCTTATATTTTGTACCTCCATTAGTTTCAGTTTTCATTTAGAAATACTTTTTTCAACTTGTTTAATAGTTCTTTTATGAATGTCAAACAATATAATAATGAATATTTCATACGTTATCTAAGTAAATGTCCGTTTTATCACAATCCCATATCATGAATATTTTTTCATGTTTCGAATTTCTTATGTAAAGTTGATGTTTTCAGATTTCGGGGGAAATATTAAGATTTCACATGAGGGAATTACACAAAATATTATACTGACAGACTACTTTTGGTATAGAAACTTCAGGTGTGTGTAAAAAACGCTATTCAGAAATCTAACCTGGAGACTGAATAAAACTGACTTGAGATGTCAGCTCAAGTATCGTCCTCGTCACTTGACCATGATTCAAACTCATGAGGTTCCAACGGCTGTTGTGTGGCTTTGAAGTGCAATGTCAATAAATAATCAATCAGCAAATTAGAAATCTAGGTTCATATACTTTTTAACCCTTCATCTACCGCATGTTGATTAACAGCAAATTTTTTCATGCAATATTTTATTTTGAATCACTACATTGAAAATTAAGGGATATACATATATAAAATATTCAACTTTGGATAATTTAATTCGTTAGAGATAATTAATTAAATTGGTGCTTTAAAGTATCGTATCGTCAGCCCACAAAGGTCTCTAAAATATTATCATACTACGAAACAACCGAATGTGACTTTTTTAAAGCAGTTTTAACTCTTAAAAAGGCTAAATAACCAGAGAACACTAATATTTTACAGAACAAAATACTTATTTTTAAAGATTATTAAATTTTTAAAATTTATTTGCCTTTTTTACACATAAAAACAGCTTTTACGCATAAACTTAATTTGATGATACTCAAAGAAACAGTTTTTCTTTTCATTAATACACAAAAATTCATTACACTTTGGGCATTTTGAGAGAGGTTTCGACTGAATGCTTTTTAAAGTACTTCATCCTGGGGTAGGAAATGCTGTATTTTCTTAACATGAACTACTGCACCTTGAGTCTTGTTCAATTTCTTGATCGTCATCTTAAGAATCTAACGAAATTCCAACAGATAATTTGCTGGGACTTCTTCATCTGAAAAATTATCTGTTAGTACATCCCTGATTTCAAATGGTAGTTTTTGTAATAAATCCAAAGCCTCTTGAACACTGAGCTTCTTTTTTCCAGACTTTCTAAGAAAACGAAATAATAATAATATTAGCACCTTGAAAATCTCCAGTTATTGTTATATCTCAGTTATACATGAGTAAATTAAAATGTTAATTTTTGAAATAAGAATTGATATTTCATTTAATTGTGTGGCAAAAAAAGAAAAAAAATGAAAAGAAAAGAAAGGGGGGAGAAAAAAAAACTCAGATTCAAAGTTTAAAATTTTTTGAAAAAGTTAAAATAAAACAATAAAAAAAGCAAAATAAATAAGTTAAGAAAAAGAAATGCTAAAAAAAGGATAACTCTATTGAACTACAGTGGTGACTCTTCAACACAACAAAAAGCAACAATAAGCTACACGGTAGAAAAAAAACGTAAGTTCTTGTTCCAACACCCAGTGGCTGTCAGTACTTATAAGTACCACAAAGTTATTCAACTGTAAAATTAATTATATACACTGTTTACTTAAAATAAGTAGTCAAATAGTTTTCTAAGATTTTCATTAACTCATAAGAAAATAAGACACATACCTTTTGACATTAACTACTTTTTCGGAACAAAAATAACAATCTTCGCAATTCGATCAAAATGTCGGCTGAAAACGCAACTTCTGCTGTAAAACTATTCGCCTTCCCCACTAAAACATTCATCATAGAACCTGTGCTGTCATATATCTTGGAAGTGTAGATTTCAGAGAATATTCTTGCTAAGTACTGTCGGAGTATTCGCAAAAATGGTTATTCTGTGTATTTATAAGTACCGTCGGTAGATAAAGGGTTAAATGAAAAAGTTACGACACACTTTAAAATTGGCAATGCAGTTTATTAATTCCCACAGAACAGACTAATGCTTTGTTGTTGTTGTCGTGTGTTTTTATCCTGGGGTACATATGAAATATGAGTAGAAGAACAGAAGCATACAATACAAACAGAAGAATATAGACATTTATTACATACGATGATACCAGCATACAACAGAAAGGGTGCGCTGCTTTCCTTTCGAGACGGGAATCCATTGCAGGCGAAAGTCCGCCTTTTCCCGATGAAGATACAGCCATTCTTTATTCGGGATTCGAACCCGAACCCACTCGGTTACAAAGCGAGGATCATATCCAACATATTGGCTGGGTGGCGAATGATGCCTTAAAAATTCATATATAGTCATTTAAATTTTTCATGTATTGAGGAGTGGAATTCTATAGTGATACATTAAATAACATTTCGATTTCTTCATCTACCCGTGGTTGAGAATTATGAGATCCTTGCTTCCTATTGTACAGTTTTCTTGCATTAACAACTAAACCCATATTATTCAATAATTTTTAATCATTTACAGCTCCTCGTCATTTGGCCGAGGTTTAAAATTACGAGGTTCGTCACCAATGGTCCTTGTGTAAATTCAGAGGGCGAAGTAAATCGAAAATTAGATCAAATCATTTACGACATAGGCTTATTACCTTAGTTTTAAATGAGATGAAGGTAATTAGTAAACTTATGATGGTTTTGTATTCCTTATATACCGTGATTACTCGAATCTAAGCCGCACTTTTTTTCCCAACGTTAATGCTACTGAAAATTGGGGACAGCTTAGAATCAAAAGAAACAAAATTTGTTGGATGGGGTATTTAGAGCAATTACATAGGTTCATGTATGCGTTTAAAAGTTTATAATACTGATAAAATAACTAATTATTCACTATTTATTAGTTCTCATTTTAAGTTTATTTTAATTTCATAAAATTGGATAGCGATAAACAATTTTACACTATTTTTCATTTTTCACGAAAACGTTGAGAATTAGGGGTTCGGCTTAGAATCGATGGCGGCTTAGATTCGAATAAATACGGTAATATATGTATTTTCAATGTGTGTCTGACGTAAGATCACTTTTAGATGGGTTTTGACATAAAAATATACGTATTTAAAATTTCCATAATATTCCAATTATAACAGATGTTGAGCTGTTTCCAAAAATATTCAAAATGCGTTGCAGTACTCGTAAGAAAGTTATTGAAAAATTACACTTAAAAAGCAATTATGATTTTATATTCTACCACTTTTTTTATCGCCAGAATTCGTTCCAGAAGCGTTTCAAATTATTAAATTCTATCGAATGGGAATTTTACGCTTAATTAGTAACACATTAAAAATTCTACGCAATCGAAATTTCCCTTCATGTTGTCAAAATTGAAACGGAAACAGTAATTTTATAAAAATAGTTATAATGTTGTTTAATTTCACTTCGTAGCTGTATCTAATTTTGTTCCTTTCAGAATGTTGTCAGACAAAGGTTACGGAAATAGGTAATGACTGTTAATGCTAGAATTATTCAGTTTAAAAACTATGATAAAAATGGTAGAGGTTAAAACGAGTTAAATTATTTAAACATTTCTTTACAAAGGAAAATTTATTCAAAGTTATCAATGTACATTAGTCCTAATAAGTGGCGCACACAGGAATTTTTCAGAGGTATCAAGGGTCGAAAGTCTACCATTCTTGTATCATACCCCAATACGAATTCAAACATATTCGTTTGATTTTATAGATTGTCAGGAACAAAAAATAGTAAAAAATAAATTATTTAGCAAATAATTAATAAAATAAATTATTAATTAACTAAACTAAACTCAGTGGCGCAACAGCTCAGGAAGGGTCAAGGCCTTCTGTGCCTATCTCAGTTTCTGTGATCTTAGACGCTGAGGTGTATGAGCAGATGTTCCTGTAAGATGGTCAGTCTGACACGCAACTCCCATTGTTTAGTTCCTAAGCACAACCTTGGTACTCATTTTATTGACCCACTGAAGGGATGAAAGGCTGAATCAACCTTTCCAAGCCCAGGTTTTGAGCCCTGGCCCTGAGGTGTCGAAGTGCGATACGCTATCACTCGACCACTGGTTGTCAGAATTATTAATTATAAATACTTAATTATTGATACTACTTACTTTATTAAATTACTTAATTATTGATACTACTTACTTTATTAAATTACTTAATTATTGATACTACTTACTTAATTATTGATACTACTTACTTAATTATTGATACTACTTACTTAATTAAAAATTACTTATGATACTATTTACTTAATTAATGATACTGCTTACTTAATTAAATTACTTAATTAATGATACTGCTTACTTAATTAAATTACTTAATTAATGATACTAAATTACTTAATTAATGATACTACTTGTTTAATTATTGATACTAAATTGCTTAATTATTATGAATTAATTATTCTAATATTTATTTGGAATTATTTTATGAACTATATACTTAGGATTATAATCAATCGAAATAAAAATTAGGGGGGGGAGTGTCAGACTCCATGGACTCCCCTTGTGTGGGCCTCCATTCCTAATCGATCAGTTGATTAGTTAAGTTGAACTGATTTATTTTATAGAAAGTAACTTGCGCGAGAATCGTATGATTATTTCTAAATATTTCGTAAATAAGAATGTATTATATAGCTATATAAAAGCTCTTGCAAAATTAATAAATTCTCCGAAGTTTATCAACGAATTTCCTTATCTTGGATGAGATGGGAAAAAAACCGTTTCTATTGACAGCCAATCTATCCTGAAAAAAAAAATAAAGTCTACTTGCATGCAGATAAAATATAAATTACGTTATCAATCTATTTTGAATGGACTGTTTTAGATTTATTTTCAGTTTATATATTTGTCTTCTCATATCTTTTTAGTAAACGACAATTCACCGTGATATTCTCGAATTATAAACTTTCTATACAAATATTTTCGCATTTTGTTTTCCTTTAGATTTATGAAAAATTTACGTCTTACCAGCTGTTATAATTTGTATTAGTTTAAAATTTGGTATTGATTATGTACATATTCCGACATATTTCGATGTAACATATTTCATAGCATAAGATGTTTTTAACTTTACTTTATACTACTGGGTGTCTTCGTTATATATTTCCTACATGTTCATTCCTTTAAAATGAAAAAAAAAAAGTATTCGAAAAAAAATTATTATAAGTATGCACAACATCTTTTTTATTGAAACTTTTCACAAACTCGATTAGTTTGAAAAAAAATTATTTATTTTACCGCAAACTGCTGGATTACTCTTCTAACGTACATTTAGTTTATTTGCAAACAAATGCTTCAATTTAAAATGAAATCTCACAGTTAAAAATAAAATGTAGATTAATTGAGATTAAGGATACATATGAAATTTGTTCTAAATTGAATGAATATAGAGTATAAGACTTAATTATCTTAAATAACCACATAAGAATTTTAAGATGACTTTAAAGTGAACAGAATTACAAAACTAAATTTAATTTATTCTTCATTATTAATTATTTATCTTTATCTGCTATTTATTTATTATTTGCTCGGATAAAATGTATATACATGAATATATACTATTTCAAAGCATAGGAATAAATGTATATTACTCAAACAATTTACACTATTTGATTCTACTGATATTTTAAATAATATATAAATCCCTCCTAAATGTTACGAACTTTAAAATTTACTTACTTTTTAGTGTTTTAATACGCGTATTAAATACTAAAGCTAATATCATTTTTAAAATTCATTGCACGACATTGAACTGAAAATACATTAAAAGCAGCAATAAATCTTAAGAGAACTGAATTATCGGGTCAAGCTTAATTAAATATTTTTATTTTTTTAAACCTTAAAAGTAAATAAAACAATGAATTGTTTTATATCTTTAGGGCACTTTACTATAATTCCGGTTCCATCTCTAAGCCACGAAATTAATACAACTTTTAAAATTTTTCTACCCCTTAGCATTCTGAACACACACTAACAAATATTTCATCGGTCAAACAGAACAACTTCAGACGTCAGGTAAATAAATTTATTTCCCCACTAGAAATTTACTTGCGGAAATACGATCATCTGCTTAATGTTGAACGTTTATTTTTGACCTCCACTTAACCTTTCGGATCTAAGACCACTTTTTAACGGCCAACCATTTTCTAAAAATGCCTCCAAATCACAATCATTTCCTCGCGTCTGAGGAGATTCGAGATCCAAGAAGCGAGAGCTCTGCTATTGGTCTGCAATCTGTAATCGTCATGCGTGAAACAGCCAATGTAAGACAAGTGCGTGACTCAGTTGTAGTAGATGAGGTGGATGATTGACGTGATCTGGAACGCCCCCTTTTGATCAACCATATCCGAGTGGATTCGGAAAGAATGAAGACGAACATAGAACTTGACACACACACTTCCCAGTGATATAGATCACATACGGCGTACGGAATTGCGCGTTATCGTTTTCTTAAACTTCGAACGAAAAATTCGTCTTTCTTTCTAAACATTTTTAACTTATGTATTTTTAGATTCAAATTTCATTCTGGTAATATTTTAAATCAAAGAAAAAACAATTTTTTAAAAAATATAGGACTTATTTTAAGGAAAAAGGTTATGCATAAAAGTTTTGTGAAAATCGAAAGGAAATTGCAAAGCTTGAATATTTTTATTTAAAAATTCGTTCTAGTGTGATCTGGTTCTATTAAAAACAAAGGTTAACAAAATATTCGTATAGTATTTACAATCAAATTAAAAACACGAAAAAGTAATAAAAAAGTACACACTCATAAAAGAATAATGGCAAAATAGTTGTTTATAGATTCCATAATAATGCCATGTGTTTTTAAACTACAGTTTTAAAAGCAAATTCTTCATTTACTTCAGTATGCCACTAGAATATATTGCTTTAACTAAACAAAAGGTATGCATTTCAACAATTATAAATGCTCTAAAATTTAATTCAATTTTTTTTGCAACTGTCAATATATCGATAAAATTATAAAATAAAATTTGAATAAATGGCTATGATTCATCTAAAATTTATATATATTTTCAAACCTAAGGTGATTTCTTTTGTGCCTGATCTCAACTGAATAAAAGTTTAAAAACATCACAAATACATTTCTGAATGCATTTAGAAATTTGACATCTGTTGTTTGCTTAAACTATGCAGACCAGTACAGATTCTCTTCATTTCTTATACAATCTATATAAAATAAATGCTTTTAGATGTTCGAGTTGAAATAAATTTATGTACCTATGTGTATCATTTATTTTTTTTTCTTATATCGCTTCATATTTCTCCCCAGAAGTTAGTCTTTTGGTTACTTTCAAGTAATCCTTTTTTCTCTTTTAACCCCTTAAGGGGTCATTTCTTTTTTCTTTTACCCAAAATGCTTTAAAAAAACGCACATTTTTTTACTGTTTACTAACACTATTCTAATTCCCAACTCTCCCCAACAAAAAAACAACTCAGGACGAAAAGCTTTTCAGTACCATAGACAAACTCCATCACATTTTCAAAATACTAGCACTAAATAATGCACCATAAGAATTAAAAAAGTAGATATAAGAAAAAATATATATATCAGTGCCCGTACAGCGTACGGGCAAACCAGTTGCAATCAACATTCGGTAGCCCGTACAGGGCAAACCACTTAAGGGGTTAAGACAGCAGGAATTAATTAATTGTGGTACCAACAGAATAACAGCATCAAAAAACCTTCTTCTTTCTGAGCAACAATCATAAGATGTTAATATTTCCTACGAGTTTCTCACCCCCTTCCACAAACCCCTTTTTCAATCCCCCTTCCGCCACAGCGGTTGCCTCTACCCACTGCTCAAATTGGCTGATGCCCATTAAATCTATTAAGCCTCAAAGTCCTCCCGTTGACGTGCTGTGGAACTTTGGAGAGGAGAATGTGTCACTCATTTTGGTTGTCATCCTCGTCATTTGACCATGGTTCATATTTATGATATCGACCAATAGCGCTCTTGAGGCTTCAAAAAGTATGTTAATAAAAGACAATCAATCAAACCCACCGTTAGATACTTTGAAGTCATGTTAGATTTACTATGTCTCTTAGATATTTTAGGTATAAAAATCCCTCATAATTTAAAAAACGACGATATTTTCTCCAATCAAATAAATTCATATTGCGTTTTTTTTATACTTCTCTTTTATAATCTTGTTCCTTATTATTTTTCCGAGAGCTTTAATTTTAGTATAAGACTTCTCAGTAATTTTAATCAAAACAAAAACACATATATTGCGACTTCGTTATAAATTATAGGAATAAAGAAGTTGACGAATATAAAGAGTAATATAACCCTGTCCCCTCTTGAAAAATTCCTGTGTGTGCCACTGATGCAAAGTGCTGGGTTTTGGGACACACTGAACAAAAATTCCTAGTCTCCTTATTTATTTATTTTTGCTTTGTACACATTCGTCATGGTTTTGTAGGCATCCTTTTTTTTTCTCTGCCTGAGGAAGACGTTCAAAGTAATGAAAATCAGTTGTGTTTGTGTATTACAGTTGGTGCTTTCTCCTGCATTGCTGCCGTCGCCATCAAATAAATGCACAATAACTGATTTCCTAAATTGACGCATCCTTATCTTTTTATTCCCTCGATTTCTTTGGTTACACAGTACTTGTATGCATTCTGCAGGAAGATTTCGAAGTGGGGTAAAGCGATTTTCTTATATCAACAGATGGTTTTCTTGTGATCTGCTAATTAGTATACTGATCAGTTAATTTTCATTATCTTACAACTTTGTATAACTACCGTCGTATTATAGGTTTTCCCCAGCGAGGGGGGAAATCTGACACGTAGCATTCCTCATCTAACTGTTACCAGATTAAATTAGGTGACGAGCTTGTAAAATCAAATATAACGAAAAGAAAATATATTTGTGAATAAAAATTTGTATTGAAAAAATCATTACTAGATAACTTGTGAATGGCACTCAACACAGGAGTCTTATTGAGGGACGCCCCCCAGGCGCAGAGTTATCTCGCGGATGTTTTTTTTTTTCCTTATTTTTTTTCCTTAATAAAAATTCCTGTAAATGTTATTACAATATTATATCAAAAACTTGAAATTATCATATTTTGTAAATTTTCAGGTTTTCTTTAAAATAAAACCTTGCCACCCAAGCCAAGACGCTCTAAATTTATCTGGCAGTCAATGGGTTGATTGTGTTTCACATTTATGTAGTCAGTTGCCAGTATTACTCTGTGTTGGTCTACTGCAGTTATTTTTAACAGCTGTGCGCTAGGGTTTACGACGAAAACTAATAAAAACCAAAAATGAAATATTTTCGTAACAAATTCAGTCACAGAAAAGAGTACATGTAAATATCAAAGCCTCTAGAATTAATCAATTATAGAGGTTTTGTTTTATTTATTATTTATTTATTTATATAATAACATATTCCTACTATTAAATCATTTCC
This sequence comes from Trichonephila inaurata madagascariensis, assembly GCA_019973955.1. Lineage (NCBI taxonomy): Eukaryota > Metazoa > Arthropoda > Arachnida > Araneae > Nephilidae > Trichonephila > Trichonephila inaurata. Next base: position 369,577 of record BMAV01018986.1, read on the forward strand.
ATAATAAATAAATAAAAGTTGATAACTTTTGAACTAGTAAAAATGATCATCAAGTAAATCAAATTCAGTTTTTTTCTTAATTTCTGGTATTGCGGTTAACCACGAATAATGAATAATATTAATATTATTTTAGGTTTTATTTTATCGTATTTTTAAACCTTTCATTTTAACAATTTCTATATTTTAATAAAAAAATCAAATCAAAATTTGTATTTTTATTTATAATAAAAAGATTATGGTAACTAAATGTAAAAATCTAACAAATTTATCCAGTTTGTATTCAAATGCATATCTTCTGCCCATTTATCATTCAGGATGTGATGATTGAAGGTCAACAGTTATTCTTTTGATTTGTAGTTGTTTTTCCTTGCTTGAGGTTAGTTTCCTATTTCAGCTTTTAATAGTAACTTACTGTTCTACCCTTTGAACTTCAGTGAGATATTTCATCTTAGTTTTAATCAGGGTAGTTTTTCTTTACACCTGTTTTAATAATTAATATATATCCACAAACGACCTGATTTCTCTAAGCCTACCTTCCTTTGATTTTTTTAAGTGTAAAATTTATCTTTGCAAGAAGTTTTGAAATCTAAAAGGTTAGTTTTTCAATTAGAGAAAAAACTTATAAAGAAAAATGTTAAACTTTTTTTTTTCCAATTTAAAAATTATGAATGTTCTGTATTTTATTTTAGGAAAATATTTTTAAAAATTTATTTTTTTATAAATATCAATATTTTAACTGATTATTTGTCAATTTTAAAAATCAACTTTATCTTCAGTATCATTGCTGATTAGAATTTTAAATACGGATTCATATATAGGAGTTTAATGGGCTACAATTTATTACTTACTTTGACTAAATATTTTTCCTGAATTCTGAAATTAATATTTAAAAAGCTATTCAAAATAGTTAGGATTAAAAATTATGAGATTGATAATAGTTTATTACTATAAAATTAAATATTTCATAGCTATAGTTATCTCCATAATCTAATATTAGATAAAATTACTTATTATTATTTTATTCATATTTACTCTAGTGTTATTAAAGTTATGCTATAATTTGCAACTCTTATTCATTTTTATTTTCATTCTTTTTATACTTTTGTTAAGTGCTACATTTCAGCCCTTCACTTGATTTAAATCTGCATTAGGGTCCAGAATCTGGCAATAACTTATTTATTGCACTCAGATTTAGCACGGGCTTTGCATTTGTAAGTGCAATTTTAGGTAAGTTACCTCTATCTTATAATGGATTTAGATATTCCTATCCATTATTTTCTATTGGTTTTTGCTCAGTTTTATTTACATAAAGGGGGAAGGTTGGCTAGCCAAAAGACATGTTCAACTCCACTTTTATATAAATTATTTTATATATTAGCTGTCCTAAGTCAGTAATGTTTATAACACTGCAACATATCCATTTTATAATTTTTAATCTCGGTTACTCTTATGTCCTTCATTGTGTGATTTTCCTACTGTCTATGTGTTTTTCGAATGTGCTTGTTTTGATGTTATCTCTTGTTTGTAGAGAATAAGCCTATATATATATATATATATATATATATATATATATATATATATATATATATATATATTTCCTAGGCATTCGCTTTATGGTTCATTCAAAAATTTCTCTATTAATTTGACGTTTTTCTGAATTGAGGTAGTCATAATAAGATTTACGTCATTGATTTGTTGAATTAAATGCCATTCTAATGGTTGCACGAGATCTATTGGTTATAGACCTCAGAACTATGAAAGTTAGTAAAAAAGGTTGAGGATGACATCTGAGTTGGTCTTCTAATTTCTCCCGTCTCCAGTTAGAATTTTATATATAGTACGAGGAAATACGTTTAAAGCTAAAACGATTAAGTCGAAGTATCGGTTAACACGAAATAATACAACGGTCTCGACAAACTATTATGTATTTTTTCTTTTAACACGAAACGAAAATCGCTTAACACGAAAAGATTTCTTTTGTTGAGGAGGAGGAGAATATTGAAACTGAGCCGACACTTAATGAAATGTTTGAGAATGTTTCTGTATTATTGGACTGTCCTACTGTATCATCGAACGAATTCTTTGCAGTAGATGATGATAATATGTGTACAGCCCCAATTGTGGCAGACAAAGACATTTTGGAATTTTTTAGCTCCTGTTTCCACGTCATCGAACTTAGGAGCATTATGTAAAGTATGCGCAAATATTTACTAGCATATTTCAATGGTGAAAGGAATAACAAAATGGACGACATCAAATAATTTGTTGACTACTTGATGCTAAAAAAGACAATGCAAAGAAAAGTATCCGATTATTTTCCAAAAACTCAATAAATGTTTTGTTTATCAAAAAACTTGAAAATTTTGTATTAAATTTCATCAAGTTCCTGTAAATGTTTTTGTTTCCATGATTTTTATTAAATACATGCATATATTCATATCTTTGTGAATAAAATGCACTCTAATAAACGTAATTTCTTGAATATATATAGGTTTTTTTAAATATCTTTTACCACGAAATTCTTTTAACGCGAAAAAATATTTCAGTCTCCTCAGTTTCGTGTTAAACGATTTTCACTGTATTTGCGTGTGGTACGTCACAATATAAAGACACAACAAACTTTGTTAATGCACATAAGGATTTCAAAACTCATTTACATCAGTTTCCCATTACTTCCTTTTGTAAATAGAATTGATTATCGTACTTACAAACTTAAGACTAGTAAGGTGCCACGAACTCATGATCAAGATTGTACGAGTATTGGAACCACTGAAGTTTTGCAGCTTTGAGGGGTTGAGGCACGTTAAATCTGTTGTTGAAGCTCAGTGTGGAAATGCAGATAGTGAAGTGTCAGCTCAGTGCTATCCTCGTCATTTGACCGAGGCTCAAAGTCACGATGTCTGTCATTAATAACCCTCATGTAGCTTCAAACTGTTATATTAATAAAAAATAATAACAAATGAAATCTTCGGCAACACTTTCTACTGTAAGTTTCTTCATCCTTTATCTCCGGGAGCGCAATAAAACTACAAACGGAAGTATAACGGAAGGTTATCTCAAACGGAAGGTTATCTCAATTCCGTTTCTAATTTAAATTATTTAAATTAATTGTTTTACTGTATCTAATGTAGGAAACTTTATGGCATATGTTTTCGATGAATGGAGCATATGGTAATGATAAATGGAGAAACTCGCTAAAAGATATAAAGAAGTTATTGAAAGAATATAATTTTCTGCATTTGCTAGAATTATGAATGTTTTGTTAATTTTGGGGTTATAATGATAGATTAACACTATGCTTAAGAACTTCTGATGAAGGCCATAATTTTAAACATTGCTAAATGAGATGAAGTTAATATTAGAACGGACTGAAGTTAAATCAGTTTCTCCCCTCAGTATCACGAGGGAAGAGATGGAATTTTCAATATTCACCACTTAATTTTGTCATCATATCATCTAAAATAAAACTACATTTATTAATTGAATGATTGATAATAATGAGGGAAATCGAAGCGTAGGATATTATCCCTTGAATAATTGAAATTATTTATTATAAATTAAAAGTATTAATTATTTTCATAATGAAAAAGTAATGAGCGATTGATTGTTTTTTAATGTCGCACCCTTGGTAGCAACACGAGTATGATATTGACGTGCAGCAGCCCTGTTGCATGGCAGGAATTTTAGTGGCCCCAAGACCATAACACACCCCTAGATTGGTACAACGCTAGACGGATATGGTCGCGACCATGACCACTCGGCTACAGCCAAAATAAAAAATGAGGGAACTGAACTTTTACAAATTCATGGAAAAAATTTCTATTTTATTTTTCATAACAATCTTTTTATTTATTGTATGGGGGCTTATGTATTCATACATCTATACCAGAGGGGACTCTGGCATGCTTACCACAATGTGGCACGGTGATGTGTAACAGTGGTACGCGAAAATTTATTAAAATATTAAAAATTTGAAAAGTTAATAAAAATATTTTTTTTCAATTTTATTGAAATGCACTGCTTCCCAAATTGACTTAAAACACATTTAATCTGCACTATGCATTATCTTGTAGGGAGTTCCCCGTATCATTGTATTGAGCTCTGACTTTTCAAAGGAAGTGCACTCGCCAGAATTTTTAATTTGAGGGCGTGCGTTTTGAAATATCTGGAGTGACTGAGTGAATATTAACGTTGCACTTTTCAGCTACTCGAGGGCTTTTGGTGACTCTCCTCATCATTCTGAACCATAGTCAAGTGACAAGGATGACACCTGATCTGGCACCCCTTCTCCTAACTACCACACTACTCCAATGGGAGGGTGTTTGAGAATTCGACAGATTTAACGTGCATCGCTCCCTTACTCGGTAAAATGTCTGGAAGAAAGTAATGAACTGCCCAGTGAGTGCTTGCTACTCAAGATGGAAGATTGACTACGGGATTTAACTTTTCTTATGATATTAAAGGACATTTAAATAGTTTAAATTTAAAATTACAAGGAATATATCGTATTTTTTTTTTTTTACCCTAGTTCCTTTTCAATTCTTTTTCAAGACGTTATCTGTTTCTGACCTAAAATTCATATTGAAATTATTGATCTATAGCACCCTACTACATTGAAGAAAAATATAACGAATTCATTTCATCTGCAAATGATCCGAATTATATTAATTTTGGAAAATTGTACCAACAAAGCAATTTTCTAAATTTATACGATTTGGCTGTCAGATATTATTGTAGGTTTGCATCAACATACACATATGTTTGTGAACAAATGTTTCCTGTTATTAACATGATAAAATTAAAATATCCCTCGAAATTAACTAATATGCACCTAAAACGTCTTAATTTTGTTAACATCATCAAGAACTAATCCTAATGTAGATGACTTGTAAAATAAAATAAAAAATGAAAACCTACACACACACAAAACACACACACAAATTTAAAAGCTACATTAAGCAAGTACTGACTATTTATTTTTAGAATTAAAGGTTTCAAATTAATTACTTTTATTTTATTCCTAACCTAATTGATTGAACCTTTAAAAGGGTATTAACAATTAAACCCAAACTTGTACTTTTATCTTATTTATTATATTATTTTTAAATTTCCACCTCTTAGACTTGCATAAAATTTGACATTTGCTTAAAAATCTTATGATAAGCCGATACGTAATTTTTTTAAAAAATTTTCATATTTGTTCGTTTGTTGGAAAAGTTGAAAGTGGCACGCATAACTTTTTTATCAGATAGTAGAACTCTTCCCAAAAAGGTTGGCCACCCATGATCTATACAGTCATTACATACACATTCCCAAAAAAATCCGTTTTTAAATTTTTTTCAGGAAGAAAAATTTTCATTTTTCATTTATCAATGTAAGCGTGGAAATAAATATTTACATACGAGCATAAAAGGACAAACTATTTTACTTTTTTATTATACAGTAAACCTTCTATGTAATCGTAATATTGTAATGCACACGCACAATATATATATTATATTGTGTGTGTCTGGCAGTTTTATATATACATAAAGGTTTCCTACACCACAAGGAAAAAAAAAGAGTTCAAAAAGAGTAAAAGTGTGTGTCTCAGGTTTGATTTCCATCAACGCTTGATTCCGGAAGAGACTGTACGAGAAATACACAAGTGTTCATTATATTCTCTGGTAACAGAAAAAGAACAGGAATTCCTTTCTAATATGTTCTTTATCAGCAGGGTTTTCATGTAAGAGAGAGCTGAATTCAGCAGAGATATTTCTTCACATGTTCACAACCCACGATTGCTTTAGGAAATAAGTGGTTCAAGTCAATAGATAAAAGAACGTTTCAGTATCAAATTTACTGTCTCTCTCTGCTAAAGAAATTTCTATCCCTTAAGTTATAATAAACTAAATTAAAATAAATACGAATTTATCCTGAATTGTTATGAAGTTTGGCAAAACTTATTTTTTAACATCAACACCTTTTCAGACACACGAAATGTTTTTTATTGTAGTAAAAGTATAGTAGAATGTTATAGTTTAGTAGTTTTCATAAATTGATAATTTCTTTCTTCGGTTTTTATATCATAATGTTATTTTTCATGATGTTTGCAATATATATATATATATATATATATATTCACGATTACTTCAATATTTAATAAAAACGTAGCAATAATTTTTTCTGGGAATATATCTTCTATAAGTACCGAAGTTAAAACTATAAAATCTTCATTACAAACATGTAACAAACTACGAAAATGAACTTTGAAAGGCAGTTAATACACATAAAAATCTCATTTTTATTTAATATGAGTCTCTCGTATTCCAAATGATTTTACTAGGGTTAAAAAAAAAGAAAAAGAATGTAACATTTAATTTTGGAAGTAATTTCTAGGATTAGTTTGATTTTTATTTACATCATCCTCAGAAGTAACCCAAGGGCTATTGGTGATGGACCTCTTAACCGTGGTCAAGTGACAAGTATAATACTTGGACTAGCGTCCCTCTCCAAACACCCACTCCATACCAACGGGAGCCTAGACAAATGTAACGTACATCAGCCCATCTACACGTCGAGTCTCCAGTCACTAAATTCTTGGTGTAATAGAATTACTCCATTTGTGATCTTCGCCGGCCGTAAAGTTTTTGACCTTAACCGTACGAAATCGAGTATCAAACCGTTGTCTCTCTAGGTTAGTGGTCAGAAAATTTTGGAGAGAAGGGCCAAGTTATAAGGAAAACAAGATAACAAAGGTATCTAAGAGCCATTTATGCGAGGGATGATCAGAAAAAAATGTTACAGGCCGCAGCATTTGAGAACTACATATTGTGGAGACATTTTCTTTGCCCAGAGTGGTGACAAATTGCGCTACTTGTCATACAGCTGTTTTGCGGGTAGGTAGTGAAAATTCCCAGACGGTTCAGGATGATTAAAATGGCAAAACGCTTGAGGAAATTGGTCTAGTTTGGAAGTGCGAGTTGTGATTCGATTTTTATGTGCAAAGAATGTGTCCGCGTCTGACATTCACAGTCAAATCATGGAAGTTTATGGTAAAGAATCAATTAGTAGACAACACGTAGCGAAATGGTGTCACTCTTTTCAATAAGGCAGACAGGATGACGAAAACTGCAATATAGCAGGGAGCGGCCTGCCAAGTTCTTTAACGACAAAAATCAACGCGGCACGAGTTGAAGGAATGATTCAAAATGATCGTCTGAGTAAAATCTTGTCAGAGCTGGGACTAAGATACGGTTGTAAGGTCTTCATTAACATACAAAAAAAAATAAATAAAAAAATAAGACACTTACCTTTTGACATTAACTGCTTTTTCGGAACAAAAATGACAATTTCCGCAATCCACTGAAAACGCAATTTCTGCTATAAAACTATTCGCCTTCCGCTAAAATATTAATCATAGAACCCGTGCTCTCCTACATCTTGGAAGAGTGGATTTAAAAGAATATTCCTGCTAAGTATCGTCAGAGTATTCGTAAAAGCGGTTATTCAATGTAATTTTACAGTGAGTGGGACTTATAAATACCGTCGGTAGATAAAGGGTGAACTTAACCCATTTCTAAAAAATATAGAGATAATAATAACTATATTCATCTTACAATGTATCTAAACAGTGATATCTTTTAATAACAGGATCCGATTTAGGCAGCCGCGTTCTGAATCTCTTCTAAATATGATGCGACCTATGTAAAGCTTCTCTCATAACGCCATCTAATTCCTCTATCTCTCTTCTGTTCTTTCTCTCTCCCATTCATTATACTTCTTAAATAGTAATGTTTATTTGCATATACACGAATCGCTCACAAGGCGAGAACCTCATACAAACATTGTAGTAAAGCAACTCAGGGTGCAGTTAAAAGGAAATGCACGTGAAAACCTGTTACAGCTTGTCTTCGCCATTTTACACTATTCATTACTTAACATTATATTACATTTTATATTATAATACATTTTTAGACATATCAGTACCACTACCGTATTTACTTGAATCTAAACCGCACTTTTCCCCTAATGTTAATGCAACTGAAATTAGGGCACAGCTTCGAATGGAAGTTGGGAAAAATTCGTTGGATGGGGCAATTACAGCAACTACACATGTGTTTAAAAGTTTATAATATTGATAAAATAGCTAATTATTTGCTTCTTATTAGTTCTCATTTTAAATATATTTTAATTTCGTAAAATGGGATATCCATACAAACCATTTTACACTATTTTTCCTTTTTTACAAAAACTTGTTGAGCATTTGGGGTGCAGCTTAGATTCGAATAAATACGGTAATTCAACTGACATCTTTGAGTGCAACGAATCCCTTCCCTTTCCAACAGCTACAAATATTTGAAATTTTCCACTACATACATGCTTCGAAACTGTTCTCGTTACATATAGAACAGCTTTTTTAAAATTTAAATATTAATTTTTTTGATCATATATACAACCAAATTTTTATTTATTGTTATTTATAGTTTTATATGTATATTCTTCAAAACGACGAATTTTTATTTCGATTCGACATTGAATACATTTCATTGAAACAACTCCACGAAATGCAAATAGGGACATACGCCACTTGACAACAAAAATCTTACATATCAATCGCTTCTGTGTAACTATATCGATCATTGTTCTCGTTTCTTTAGACTGATAAGAGACGTCGAAAAGCGAACAGGAGCTTTCTGGACTTCCCGCCATTGAAGTCCGTGTTGGCCCAGCATGAGGAAGACAAAGTTCATGGTCGCATACTGCCTCCCCTACTGCGTTGGTGCAAGTCTTCACATTGTAGTGCAGTTCACCAAAAAAAAAAATAATAATATCTTAGAATTTCCTTACGGTGACCACTTACCGAGTGAAAAAGTTAAACAACATGGAAATTGTTGGACGCCAACATACAGTCTTAGCATCATTTATCTTGGAATGGGTAGAGTTCAATGCATAAAGTAACTTCGACCCCGCAGTATTTTGAACTGTAGAAGAAATAGAAATGATTATTAAGCAGGAAAAAAACCTTGCTTTCAAATTTTGTTTATGTAGTACAACATAAGGTACTTTACACTCTGCAGTTTTTCTTCAAATAAGATTAACTCATCACTCATCTTTGTGCGTCCTTTCTCTAAGGACGCTAAAAGAGACGCATCGTTTATCATTGTAACAACAGGATTTGCAATAACTGCTTCTTGTATTTTTGGACGGCGAAAAAGATTAATTTTACAAAAGATTAACTATTTCAGACCGACATACGGGATTACAACACTCTATGCTGATTATTTTTTCTGTCCATTATCTGAATGAGTTTTAACTTTTTTATTTACTCGTCATGATTAAGTTACATCTTGTTAAGATATTCCTTAACAAATTCTATTTGTATAATTTTAATGAGGATTATATACATTAGGATGATTTATATTTATCTTTTTCAAACATTCGAATACATTAAAATCGTCTGTCATTTTTCAAAAAAAGTATTTCGTTTAATGAGCTCTATACATATTTTCTTGAATTTCATATATTAAGTATGTTGGTAGCAGGGGCGTAGCTACCGCCGTATCAATAATACGGAGCCGGACACCATACCGTGTAAACAAAAGGTTTCAAAATGTTAAGGGGCCCCTAGAAAAGGCCCTCAAGGAACTTTGATACATGACCCACTCAGGACTAGCTACGCCAGTGGTTAGTAGCCCAGATCACAAGCTGTGGGACGTAGGGTAAACGAATAGTGCCATAGGCTCTAATCCTAATTCGACTAAAGACCAGAACATCTTACAGTAGAATGAGGGCTACAGCATTTCAAATTCATTTGGGACTTGAAGACCTTGGTAACGGGGCAGTGCCGGCTTAAGTTTATTTAGGGCTCTGGGCACAGAAGCTCTACAGGCCCCCTTGGCACTGGTGGATCGAAATTTATAGCCAGAAAATCTGATTAAGTCCAGCTTATCTGAGCCCCAGGTCCCTGAGCACCTGCCCCAAGTGCCCAATGGATATACCGGCTCTGTAACGGAATATGGAAGTTAAGAAAGTGAATCATCAACTCAAGAACTGTCTAGGACCGTGGTAGCTAAGGGGCCATGGCCACGAATTCATGATCTTCCTTGTTTCTATAGAGTCGTAGGTTCAAGTCCTCACCGCTAAAGATCCGCTGTGTAGAGGGACTCATGTGCGTTGCATTGATATCACGTTACGTAATTCTCACGCTGGTAGGATGGGGAAGTTCTGAGTGGGGGCCGCTTAGGCGTCGTCAATGTCAATTGGCCCTTGTTCAAAATTACGAGATGCACTACTAATAGCTCTTGTGTAGCTTCAAAACACAACATTAAAAAATAATCCATCAAATATCATCTGCGTCATTTGACTACGACTCAGAATTAAAAATCTGTCAACTCAAGAGCAACATCTTTTCAAACTAACAACTTATTCTTTATCGTCATCATCATATTGTTTTTCTTTTTGAAGAATCACAACAATTAACGAATAAAAAGTTTTCGTTTATTTCATGCAATTGAGAACATGACTTTTTAAAAAATTCTAATTTTAAAACAACTTTACAAAGGTCCATAAAACGTCTTGTGCTTAAAGAACTTCATGTGTAATAGTCGTTTTAACCACTGATGATAGTTATTAGTAAAACCCAGTTCCCAACTGACCAAACTCGATGAGTTGCGCTTCCCATTCAACCGCAATTTTTACAAACTAGGTTTTTGAAGTTCGTAAATATGCAAGTGAATTACTGAATGCCTTTTCTTTGGATTTTATGTGGTCGCGGTAGTTGAGTCTTCGTGGTATCAAGTTTGTGGCTGCGGTGATTCAGTCGAGCCATTTGCTAAACTCGATGTATAGAGGAGCTGATGCACGTTGCTTCTGTCGTAGTATGGATATGGATTATGAAGTGAAAGCTCAGAAGTCGATCTCATCATTTGTTTGTAGCTATCATCTTACAAAAATTATACGAGGTGTATTGGCTGTGATTAGAAGAGAATGTGTTTAATAGAGAGAAAGCGTTCGATAAACATAGAGAAGCATAAGTACAACCTCTGACAATAAGGTTCGGTGAATGAAGTCACAACGGTCAATCTGGCAACACTGGCGAAACAAAGCACTGTAGATGCGTAGCGGCAGGTGTTGACCATCTGCCCTCACCGTTGTTCAGTTGAGACTCATTTATGTTCCATGTTAGACTTGTTTTACGAAGTGCTTGTTTAGTACGTTGTTTCTTAACTGAGAACAGGAAAATGAACGAACAAAAGATCAATTTAAAGTTTTGTTTCAAGCTTGGAAACCAAAAGAAACTTATGCGATGCAGGTACGTGTTTATAAAGATCAAGAACTGTCCATGAAGTGTGTGTACGAGTGGTACCTTTTTCGAAAAGCAGGGAAAGTCTTTCTGACAACCCCCGTAGCGGAAGACTTGCGACTTCCATCAGTGACGAAAACATTGAGAAAGTGAGGAAATTAATCACTCAAGATCGCCAATTAACTGTGCGCATTATAGATGATGAACTGCAGATTAACCGTGAATCCGTGCGACAAATTGTTACCCAGAATTTAGGGATGAGAAAAACGTGTTATCGATATTTACGATATTCCTAACATCCAACGAAACGTGAAGAGGCTTTTGAACTCCATCCCAAAAGAAGACTTCTTGCAAAGTTTCCAATACATGTAACGCAGATCTCAATGGTGCATAGTTATAGGAGGGGAATATTTCGAAGGACAGTAAGGTAAATTTCGTTAATATTTCACCTATGTTAATGTAACAGGACTATTCACCGAACTTTATTGTCAGAGGTTGTATAAAACCTTTTTTTTTTAAATCCAATTTTAAGTTAGCGCATTTTATATAAATTTACGTTTACTCAATAACATACAATGAACAATTTTAAAAAATAAATATTAGAACGCACATCCTTGTATATTTGAGGTAAAAAAAATAAGTAAAATAGTTTGACTTTTTTTTAATAATGATTTAATATTTTAAATTTTAGTTTCAAAAAGTTGCTCTTCTAATCAATTTTCATTGCAAAAATTTTATATTCTAAATTCGAACTCCACACATAACAACGAGTGTTCGAATTATTGGAAAGTTTATGCGTTTTAATCTTCTTAAAAAAAGATCGTAGAAGATTTAATAAATATATCAATTTAATTTTTTGTCTCAGTTTAAGAAATGATTAACAGGAAAAAAAATATTTACTTTGAGTAATACAAACTTTAAAGCTTCATGCTTGAAAAAAATGAGGAGCAACACTAAAAGCTTAAAACTTGTCATAAGATCACTATCTAGATGCATGAGAACAAATTATTATAATATTAATTACTATAACATCCTTAGATGAAGGTTTATCTTAATTTTTGTTCCTAGGGATGCATTAGGTTTTATTTTGAAGGGACATCTTACTTTTTCATATAGAAACCCAACTTTTATTTATATAGATAATTAATAATAATTTATGTTCACACATATATTAAAATATTAACATCAATAACATTACAACTCGTTTTTAAATAAATTACACATTAATACCATTACGTGCAATTTAAGGCTTCAGGTGGATTCAATGTATTTGTTGGAGTGACGAACTTAACTGGAAATTTTCTGAGGAAGGGGGGGAGGAGGAGTGAGTTTATATACATATAAAGTCTAATCCTGAAAAATTATTATAGGGCTTGCTTTTTAATTAATAGGTTTTTTCTCCAAAGTAACACGATGTATAATAAATTTTAAATTTTCATTGTTTTATATCTTTCTTTGCTTATTATTTTAGTTACTTTTTTTCCTTTTATTTTAATTATGATCCTCCTATTCTTTTTTTTTATGGGAGAAACGATTTTTTTACAATCGTTTCGAAAATATACATTATAAAAACAAGTAATAAAAAATAAAAAAAGTCAATTCCTACTTAGGTCAACAAAGAAAATTTTTATTTTAGTTACTTTTTATTAAATAATTACAATTCATATAAAAAAATGTTTATACATATGACACAATCACAATATTATGTGGCAAAATAAAAAGCGATTTCCTTGGAATATTCCACTTTCTTTTCTATATGTGGTGTTGGACTATTTTTGTTTGTTACTCCTCTCTCTCTATTCGTTAATTAAATTTAATTATTCCAATAAAATAGTAGAGTAAAAAGAAATCACATTCTCAGAAATTATGCCAGCTCAGATGGGATTCGAACCCACGCCCTTTGGATTAGAAGTCCAACGCGCTACAGGGATACAACGAGTGATTTTCCTTTTTATATATGGTGTTGAGCTAGTATTTGTGTGTTTGTTACTATTTATTAATTAAATTAAATTAATGAATTTATATTTGGAAAAAAACAACTGTATTAACAAAAAGTGGCATCCACTACGTTTAAAAAATGTATTTGAACTTGAGTGGATGAATAAAAAGTATTGTGTTAACGATTGAAAATTTGAACAAGATATATATATCAATATATAGAGAAAGAGTGAGAGTGTGACTTAATAGTAGGAATTGAATAAAACAAAAATGTGACTTTTTGTAAAATCTTCTTTGCTTAATTCAATAAAAGCTGAGTATCAATCAAATTATAGAAATTTGGTGTCAAGGAAATTTAATTACAACAATGCTTTTAACGACTTACAATAAACAAAATAAAATAAAATACTTCATTTCATGATTTTTTAAAAAAATCTTTTTTTTATCAGGATCTGATTCTCCTTCCCCACTTAAACTCCAAGAATAATGCCCCCTTCCAAGTCTATGTTATGTTTGCTCTAAATGCTCAGGATAGGTTACCGTCAAAAGAAGCTAAAAAGGTCCTAAAAATTAAAAAAATCGGAAGTTAAAAAAAGATCTAATAAAAAAAGGGGGGATGGCACTATCAAACTTTTACCCGATTGGACAGGAAGCAAGTGTCACGCCATCGTAAGGCTTTGTTTACTTAGATGGATGATAGCATAAGCGACACGAACTGCTTTCTGGCGAACTTCTAGATAAAGGGGGGATGCTCTTTTTCCGCCCTGACTCCAATGAATATATAGGCAGAGCGGAAAAACGAACGAAATGCGGTCACTTCTTAAAGGTACTACCGAGAAATCACCCTAAAAAGGGGGCTTCTGAAAAGGAGGGTCCTACAAGGAGAGCCTGAGTGGGATGTTTGCACAAGCACTATGAATAAGAAAGAGCCGCTTATAATATGCTCATTGCTAAGATGGATTCCTTTAATTTTTTATGGTCTTCTCATTGGAAATGTTGCGAATATGTGCTGTGAAAGAAAGCAGGTTGTATTTTACGCACAGTTGAGCTAGGGGCCTGACAACCCGAGTCGATCGATTTTAAGTGATGGGATCCTACGGTATTTTATTTTCATGTAAAGTACTTGTAGATAGCAGCAGTGGTGGTTTAGAGTGGAAACCAGTGGATTCAGGAACAGCATTCGACCGAAAGATAATGTATTGTAATAATGGTAATTTATTACCGATTTTTAAGCGCTTGGGACGATATTGATTTATCACGGGAAAGTTCAATATCTCACACAGTATTTTGAGGGGGGAAATGAAGTTTTTTTATTGCATTAATTTAAATATTTATCTTATAATTCTATATAAAAAAAAAGTAGCTGGGCTTACCATCGGAATTAAGAAACCTTCTCCTATACCTGTTTTGTAAAGCACATTTAACCCTTTATCTACCGCATTATGATTTACTGCAGTTTTTCATGCAATATATTTTATTTTTTGAATCACTACATTGAAAATTAAGGGATACACATAAACAAAATACTCAACTTTGGGAAGTTTAATCCGTTAGAGCTAATTAATTAATTAAAGATATTCAACTGTAAAATTAATTCTACTCGTATACACTGTTCACTTAAAATAAATAGTCAAATCGTTTTCTAAGGTCTTCGTACTCATACAAAAAAAAAAAGACACCTTTTGGCATTAACTACTCTTTCGGAACAAAAATGATAATCTTTGCAATCCGATCAAAATGTCAGCTGAAAATGCAATTTCTGCTCTAAAACTATTCGCCTTCCCCGCTAAAATACTCAACATAGAACCCATGCTGCCATATCTTGGAAGAGTGGATTTCAAAGAATATTCCTGCTAAGTATCGTCAGAGTATTCGTAAAATGATTATTCTATGTAATTTTAAAGTGAGTGGTACTTTTAAGTACCGTTGGTTAGATAAAGGGTTAAAACCATTTAACGAAATTTAAAATAATAATTATCACATTTTGAGATAAAGTGAGTTGTATCTTATTCTCAGCTAAGTTAAAAGCTTCATAAGCATTATGAATAAGTGACATTAAATGTCATAAATATTATTCATTTATACACTTTTTCAAAATCATGGTTCCGAACGTAGTCGGATACTTTAAGACAGAGTCAAGAACGAAACAAGGCACCAACTGTGGGTGAGGCCGGGCCCCGGGCCCTTGGTCCATCCTTTGGGCGTCCTTCTGATACCATTTAAAAGGGGTCAAACTCGCTGCCTTGAACTTTTTTTGGGGCCTCCCCAATATATCCCAAAATTTTATAATAAATAAAAAAATTTCTTCTGAAACAGGAAAGATTGTAGCAGAAAAGAGATGTCAAGTGTCCGGAAGTAAGATTTAAATTTTTCTTGTTCTGTTATATGTGTTATTTGAAATAAACCAACGTTTCTATGAATATTGATTTTTTTGTGGGGCCCACCTATAGTTAAACCTTGTTTGTTTGGCCCAAGTTAGCTTTTGAGTATAACACCCTTGATTTAAATGGTTGAATAACAGATCTAAATACGGAATTAAATCTAAAGAAAATGTGTAACATTGATTCATGGTAGCAATATAAAATTTATATTAAGATCATTAATCCCACTCAGATGATACAAAATTTCTCAAGATACTTTAACCGAATATAATTCTCTTGTGATCCCTTTGAATGCAGTCGAACCTCCATATTACAGAACCTCTATATTGCGAATGTTTCTATACTGCGAACTTTTTCTTGGAACCAAGAACGTTTCACGGTTTTCTTCGTAAAATAACCTCCCTATAGCAAGTGCATTTTCTATATAACGAACTTTTTTTCTTGTGATTCAATTTTGTTCGCCCTATTTTTAAAGTATTTCTGGACATTTCAAGTTATTTTCTCTTTTAACACTTTTTATGGTAGTCACAAATCTTGAACAGGTTTTATTAGGTGCCTAACTCACAGGAATAGAATTTTTGGACTCATCAAGTGCAACTAACCATTTCAGTTCACTAGAAACATCTTCGATATCCTCTTTCACTCTCAGTGAAATTGTCTGGTGTCATTGAACTAGTCTCCATTCATTTGTAATGTTGATCAGTCGTACTAGCAACTTCGTTTCTTGTTGCTCGAAAATGTCAAAACGTAAGTTCTTGAGCATCAAACAAATTTTTTTTTAATTATTCAGGAAGTGGATAAAGGCGTCAAGAAAAAGGATATGGCTTTAAAATTTGGTATTTCACCAAACAACTTATCAACTATTATGAAAAATCGAGATAAGTTACAAAATTATGATTCACCGATTTCTTGTTCAAAACGTTTAAGAACACGTGTCTATGAAGATGTCGACGAGGTAGTTTTGAAGTGGATACACACAATGCGAGATAAAAAAGTTCTGATCTCTGGACCTGACTCAACAGAGAAACGACCTATTTCTAGGTAGCATTGGATGGCTAGAAAAATTTAAGAAAAGACATGGAAAAATTGGCCTGTTGGGATTTTTGGTGCCTTGCAAAATGTGAGGCGTATTATGAAGCAAATAATTTTTTCAAGCAAAATTAACAAATTTTATGAGCAATTAAATTTAAGGACTTATGTGGTAGTGCATGCTTAAAACTATTGGCTATAAAATAATGTTTGTTAAAATTACTTGTATGCTTTAAATTAGAAAATGTCCTTAAAATAAATTAATTTTAATATAAAATTATTTTCTTAATGTTGAAAATACAGTATATTCCTCGATATTCTTTTTTCTTGTTTTTCTTTCTTTTTTTTTGATGGGTAAGATATATAAAATAAATAGATATTAATTTACAAAAAGGTGTGAATAATTACTTTTTTTTAATATACAGTGTTACGAATTTAAAACTTTTTTAATGTGATTTATAAAGTATATTGAAAGATAAATTTCTATACAACGAATTTTCTATATAACGAACTTCTTTTCTGGATTTAGCGACTTCGCTAAATAGAGGTCCGACTGTATTTGAAAATACTTCTTATCACAGTTTTTAAGTAATTGTGCATTATTTTGAAAGTTCAGCACGAAAATGTTTCGAATAAGCTTTGAAAGGTTGCAATTTTCATTGAGAGTCGTACTGGCTCTTGATGCAAGCTGCCAATCCATATAGACATATTCAACGGATATAATTCTAAGGTGCTTTATTTTAAAGTAGATAGCTCACGATTACCAGCCAATCTGCGACAACCAAAGAAAACGGGTTAGCGATCGCATACAGCAATTGACCGAAAGGTAATGTATTACAGTAAATGGGATCATTTATTACAGACTTTTAAGCTCACATGCCAGCATCAATTTATCTCAGGATAAATAAGGTTCAATAAAACTTAAAGACCTGTTAAGAGGTTTTTTTTCTTGCTGCTTTGAGATCATCAATATACCATTTTTAAGAAACAACAGAAAACTTCGATTTATAAATGAAGGGCTCTGGAAAATATAATGGTGAGCGCCATTGATATTAGTTTGGAGAAAACCGCAAAATATAATTTGAAATGTTTGTGTAACTGTAATGCTATTGTTTAGTGATGGAATTTTTACTGTTGTTATCGTTATTTTTTTTATCACGAAAATAAGAGTGATATCAGCGATATGGGTGGCGAGGTAATGATGCTTTTTTTTTCGATTTTAGAGTTTGTCGTTGCCTCCAACTTGACTTTTCAAATATCTAGTTGAGTTTCTTTAGTCATGCTTTCATTTTTTTTAAAGTATGTGATTTATTACCTTATAATGTTTTATTTGGAGAAACAGATATTTTCTTAAATATCAAAATTTTATTTTATTTACAATTCTAATGGATTTTTTAAATATAAATATTAGCCAGTCAATTTTACAGTTAAAAGAAAAATTGAGCTACTTACTTGAAGTTTTCTTGAGTGTTCAATAAAATAAAAATAATGATTATTTGTAGAAAGTAGTAATGGTATTTTTGAGAAAGATTTTTTTGTTTTCGGAACATATTCTTTGCTGATAAAATCTAAATTTTAATATGTATAATAATAATCGTATACATTAATTTATTAAATAATTAAATTAATTAATAAGGTCTCCAAATATATAGCAATAAAAACAAAATTTAGTTTTGTTTTGCAGCCAAAGTAAACATGATCAAAAATGTAAAACCAAAATGAAAACTAATAAGCATATAACAAAATGTCATGTGCAAAAAGACAATGTATGTGTACAATAAAATGGTATATAAAATTTATGGGAAGACAAATATTCACAGTCTAATACTTCTTCCAAATATTAATGTATAAAAAATAATGCTAAATACTAAAAATAATGTTAATAATAAAATATAAAAAAATAACAATATTTTATTTTAAAAATTTTCTTAAATCACTTTAATTCAGAACTTACTGAATATTTGATTTTCACTATTTTTTATTATTTAATCTAAATTGTCATTGTAAACGAATTTAATTTAAAATATCTATAACTTTTGAAGTTATAATGTTTACTCTTTTATAATAATCATAAACAGTGTAATTTCTGATTGGCACTTTTCTGAAGAATAACAGCAAAATTTAATAGATGATAAAGAGATGTCGAATACTATCTAAATTTCTACTAGGATCTTTTAATAAATGTAATTTTTAACACTCAAGTAATTTCATTAAAAATTAAGAAAATCATTTATTTTTCCAAAAAAAAAAATCCCTTTCTCTTCATAGACAAAAATTATCTTGAAGAATTTCATTTAGTGTTTTAAGTAAAAATTGAATATAATTCTATTAAATCTTAGACGCATACACGCGCGTGTCAAAAATTGCCTTATTTATTAAACTAAATAATAATTAAATAAACTTCCCCTTCAGCTCAGTTTTGTAAAATTTTTAATAGTTTTATGGAATGCTTTTATTTTTAAATAGACAACATATAAGGTTGTTTTATTCTTCTTTAACAAAAAAAAAATATTTTTCCAATAAATAAATCATATAAAAGTATAAAATGAAAATGTTTTTCAGAAATATTTTTAAATAAAATTATCTTCAAAGCTGTGGATTTAGTCTTGAATTATTTAAGGGACATACGACTGTTTTTGAACTATTTGCTAAAGATTGCTTTTTGAAAAAAAATATATAAAATGTCATTGAGTAAAAGCAAGAGAAATGCTTCTCGAATCACGAGTACGGAACTTTAAAAAGAATTAAAAAAAGAAGTCATTCGCGCGCGAGAGAGAGGGAAAAAAATATCATTACTCTCTGACAAAATTTTTAAATCATTGCAAAATCAATTTTGGATCATCATACTGATATTTTTTAAAATAAAAATATCATTAACATTAAATAAAATATTTGATTTCCTGTGATTAACAGAAATGAGGTGCAGAACTTGGATCATTTTGTCTAATACAATAATTCTTCCTTTTAAATAGATTAATGACGGTCAAATTGGGCTCTCTGACCGAATGTGAAGTTTCTAAGGATACTATTTGGTCCACCATGAAGTTTTAGAACAACAGTATAGAGATTTTCAATTTCAGTTTAAGGCATGTTCCATTTTGAAATCAGTAAAACCTTGATTTTTTTCTTTTGAATTTGTGACTTGAGTTAACTGAATTGCAAGTAACAATCTCCTGAAACAATTGCTTCTCAATGTCTCAAAATAAGATTTATATGTTTATACACCAAAATTCAGCTTCCCAATTCTAACAACCTTTCTGCTTTCCTTATCCAAAACTAGGTGCTTTGTTTCATCCCTCATATGTGAAAAGGTATTGCATACATATGTATTTTATTCGAGTGAGATCTAAGCATTTTCGAATGATTTTATGTATGTAACCTTTGTTTTTAATAATGGATTCAGAACTTCAATCCTTTACATTTTATTGGATTTCACTCAGGATTATATACAAAAAGGGTGAGGTTGACTCATTGTAAAACAGTTTAAACCTGCAGTTTAATAGTTAACAGTTTAAAAAAAGAAGTCCTCAGTCTATAATATTAATAAATGTGCAGCATCCATTTTCTTTTGTTTCCAAAACTTAAACTATCTAGTTTAATCTTAAATATTCGTGCCATTTTGCCTCTAAAATACAACTTATTAAAAATTGAAATTCATTAGTTGATAAGTTGAGGAATATATTGTTGTGCTAATTTGAAATGCTGCAAGCTTTCTGAAGAATATATGTAAATTGAACGGATTGAGAATTTTTCATATTTATTTTTCGATATCTATCTTTTTTCCTATTTCTCTCATCCCTATTTTTTATACTTCCTCATCGATGTTCATTAAAAAGCAGGAACAACATTTTATTTTCATCTAACACAATCAAACACTGCCATTTTTTGACCGAATATCTTTTAATTTAATTAAACCAAAATTTATAAAGTATTTTTTGATGAAGGGCTACAATTTTCCCAATTTTTTTCAAGTGTCCTCTTTCTACAGCAACTCTCCTACTGCAATTTGAGGTTCTTCCCTGTAGCAGCCAAATGCGATCAAAAGGTGGTACACTAAAAAGGCAGGTTACAATATGATCTACGCACGATTGCCTCTATAAAATGGACGTCCAGCCTCCTTTTTGAATGTCTCTTCCATAAACACGGACACCGCCACTTCCCCTTTCACCAAAATCCACTTCCCACCAGCGATCATCCATCATGTTACGGGACTTTCAAAAAGAAAGAAAAAAGATGGTACTGGGGGGCTCAGCCCCCAGTGCGTGCGCGACCCCCTTTTTTATAAGATTTGCTTACGCTCCAAACTTTTCAAAACTGCAATCTTATGCAGAGAAGGATGTCACTAAGGTATATGGCGAGGAATCCTTCTCATATAAGAGAGAGCACTAAAAAGAGCACAAAATAATGATGCTTATGTATTAAAATTTTCATATAAAAAAAACAACAAGAACTTACTGTCCAAGTAGACTTTAATAAAAAACTTGTTTTGATTCTTAACCATATGTATCAACTAAAATTCAAATACAGTCGAACCTCTATATAATGAAGTCACTAAATCCTGAAAAAAGTTCGTTGTATGGAAAGTTCGTTATATAGAGGTTCATCTTTCAATTTTCTTTATAAACCACATAAAACACTATATATTTAAAAAAAAAGGTAATTACACATATATACCTTTTTGTAAATTAATAAAATTTATTTTTTTATATCTTACCTATCAGAAAGAAAGAAAGAAAAACTGCAAGGAAAGTTTCTTGACGCCTTAATCTACACTTCCTGAAGAATTTTTTTTTTTTGATGATCAACACTTAGGTTTTGACATTTTAGAGCTTCGAGAAACGAAGTTACCAGTACGACTGATAAACGCTGCAAATGAACGTAGACTAGTTCAAAAACACGAGACAACTCCACTGATGGTAAAAGGGGTTATCGAAGATGTTTCCAGTGAACTAGACGAGGATTAAAGGTTGCACATCATGAATGAAACGCCCAGAATTCTATTGCTCTTGGCTAGCTAGGAACTAATAAAACCAGTTTAAGATTTATGACCACCATAAAATGAATTAAAAGGAATTATTTGAAATGTCCAGAAATACTTTAAAAACAGGGAGGGAAGAAATTGAATTTCAGAGAGAAAAAGTTCGTTACATAGAAAATGCACTTCGCTATAGGGAGGTTATTTTACGAAGAAAATCGTGAAATGTTCTTGGTTCCGGGAAAAAGTTCGCCATACAGAAAAATTCGCAATAAAGAGGTGAGTAATATGGAGGTTCGACTGTATATGTATATGTTATAGTTAAAGTGTATAATTCAGTTATATCATAGAAGAGCTAGGTATTTCATGAAATAGCTAGACAAGTCGGTTAAAGTATATAGTAGATGAAACATTTCATACTTTACATAGTTATTTTATGAAATAAATAATGATAGACCATTAAAGTGAAAAATAAACAGTTTCAAAGATATTTTATAAATTAATTGATCATAAATAGCTAAAATCTCGCGAAAAATACATTTTATCACCATTATGGATGATTAATTGATAAATAATAAGGAAAAGCAGATGTGATATAATTTATTATTTTTCATACAGCTAACATTAGTTAAACAGAAATAAAAAAATAAAATGTGTTTCAGAAAAATACTCATATTTAAATATTATCAAAGACATACTGCTGGGAAGAAAAACTGTTGCTTCATAAAAACATTGTGTAAACTTTTTCAAACAAAATTGTAAGAGAATATTAATTTAAATTTTATAAAATACCTTTATTTTACTTTTCATTATTTATTAGAACAAGGATTGTTGTGATGACACTTTGAATATTTGAATTCAAAATTGACTAAGAGCAACTAGAACCAGTTCAAAGAACTTTCGAGTGCCGTATTTTATACTTTAATGATCCAGCAATCGTTATTTTATATAGAGTACCTAGTTAAACCGTAGAATTCAATAATTTTATACACTTTAACTGACTTGTCTGGTAATTTCATAAAATACCTAATTATTCTATGAAATAACAAATTTCACACTTTAACGGCAATATATACACTTTTATATTATAATGAGAAAATCACTATACTGTAAGCTTTTTTTCTCACTCAGAAAATTTATTTTTCCATTTTTTGTTAATTTACATTGAAAAATAATAGCATGCTCTTTTGTCAATGGTATACCGTAAAATCCGGCGTATAACGCGCACTTTGAACACAAAAAATGAGATCGAAATATAAGGGTGAGCGTTATATGCCGGGTATAAAAACTACAGCTTTAAAAATAACAAAAGAGATGAGCATAACAAAATTTTACTTTTACACATATCGCGAAATACTGTTTATTTAAAAGAAATGAGATACCTTATGAATTAAAAGAGTTCAAGTTCTAGAAATATACTATTATTTCAAAAGTCTGACATAATATCTCGAATAAATGACTTCAGAACATAAGAACGTTGTATACTAAAATTTTAGATTTCTGCCTTAAAAGCGGGGTGCGCGTTATACGGCGAACATACCTGAAAATTAAAAAATGCAGCTTGAAAGTATGGGTGCGCGTTATACGCCGGATTTTACAGGTAGTTTGACTAGCCTTTCTTATATATTTTTTTAAGGAAAATCTGTATGAAATGCACAAATTTTTACATAGATTTAATGTAAAAAGCGAGGTCTTAAGCTTCGTTAAACTCATTATAAGAATGTCTGTTCTATATTAAATTAAAAACTATAAATTTAATGAGCATGATTCCAAAATCGAAATGCATTATGTCGTTTAAAATTGTACTGTTTCTATGTTGTATTAAAAATTCATTGATAGTCCAATATTTAATGGCACTATGGCATATGTCTTAAGAAATCATCTTTTCGTGTTTTATCAAACACATTATAATAGTGAATGCACATATATATATATACTTATACATATATTCAGTTTTGAAGATGAAATAAAAAGATTTTTAAATGGTTAAATGTTAATGATTTTAAAAAAGTGCATAAATGGATAATTTTCATGATATTAAGATCAGTTAACATACTTTTTAATTAGAATACATTTTTCCCAATTATGTATCTTTAAGGACATTATGACAAAAAAATTTTTAAATACATTTATTTTAAAATAAAATATATATAAAGAATTTTTCAATGTTCTCCTTAAGGAAATATGCTAATACATTGTATTCATATTTTCCTATGATATGTCAAATAGGCTCATACTATAATCTTTTGAAAAATTCAATTTTTTAAGAGTTACAAACCATTTAAAAATAATTATGGTATATTCTCTATAAATATTTCTTCTGTTTCGTAAACATGGATAAAATACCACTTTCTTAAGTTAGCATTTCAAAAATTTATTGAGCCTCTGTAAGAGGTCATAAGTGAATTATAACAAAATATTAATACAATAGAAGCATTTTTTAAAAAAGAGAACATTTGGAAAAAAGGTTATTCTAAGTTAATTTTTTGCCAAAATAGTGTATTTAAATAATTGTTTTTGTCATAATGTCCATAAAACAGTTGAATACATGTATTCTAATCTAAGTGAACTAATATCATAAATATTATGCAAGTACGCGCTTTTGCAAAATCACGGTTCCGAACGTAGTCGGATACTTTAAGTTTTTAAATGCAGAATTATTCTGCAATTACGAAATGAGCATGTTTTTATAAAAGCGACTTTGCATTAAGAAATTTTAAACTTATTGTTGAATTTCATAAATATGTAATACCAGAGAGAGAGAGAGAGAACTGTCTCTTAATGTTCTTTTAGAACAATCTTTAAAATAAAAAAGCAAATAGCCAATTAAAATGTAAAAGGACCTGTCCTCAACATCAAAGTAATCTGCATTTAAAAATGAGTAATCAATCACACAAAACAATGTTTCTATTCATAGATTGATTTTACTTGAAATATAAATGACTGTAGGTCGGGTGTCAAAGATTACAAAAAGTAATATCCCTTTAGCGTAGTAAAACTAATACTAGCAGTACACTGACTGGAAAAAAATACCACTCGTGACAGCATCCATCAGCCTACATAAGCCAGTCGCCTCTTTTTAAAAAAGAGAACGATTAGTCAAATCGTTTAAGTGGTACTGGCACTCTATTATCTGCCATTAATAATTATCCCAACAAAAACATCTACAAGTATCCATTACTTTCATTGTAGCTGAAACCTTTCGGTAAAGCCCCCTCGCCACATAAGACAGACGGACAGACCACAAAGCCCCCACATCTCTCTCCGATTTGCCGATTGAAACCCTTTAACGTCCAAAAGTATGGTCTATACATCTACGCAAGGGCATTTCTCACTGACCTCTAATACCAGGCCTTTAGTATTTAATCAGGTACCATAACCCCATCGTTAAAGTGAAACCTTACCTATCTAAAGCGCAGCCTTTTTTACTCGGGCAAGTTTTTCTCTCTTTTTTTCCATCTCAGAGCTAATTCGAGGTTGTAGAAAACCGTGATGGACGTATAAGAGCTATGTTCGTTTCACTGAAACTTAACCTTTGACTTTCTTGGTGGGTATGGCTTGTGCTTCCGGGTGCAACAACATTTGGGTGATGTGTTTTTAGTGTGTTTAGTGTGTTGCATATGTCACGCTGACGATCTGTATCAAGGGTGAAGGGTTCTGAAAAGAAGTTCGGATCCCGAGGTTACTGGGAGGGACGGATGGTCGCTATTGTTGGGAGTCAATTTTCGGCGTTTGTAGTGGAAGCTCGCGGGGCTGTCTCATTACCTGGAGGAAGAATGCGAAACAAATTAGCTTACAGAAATCGCGTTGGGTACTAAAGGCGTCCTGAGAGATTGATTTTATGCTGCATAAAGCCAACTGATAGGGCGAAAAAATTTTATTTCTTTATCGCTGGGTAGTTGTGGGTTCATCCGAAGAATTAGCTCGTTTGTTCGTTCAATAGAGTCCTGACAGTGTATTTTATGATTGGGCAGTGAGTATTTACTTTCAAGTTTGCGATTTTTGAAAGGGTTTTCACGTGAGTCAAAATCAAAGATAAAATGTTATATTTGTATTTGAAATGCTTTCCCCCTGGTAAGAATCAACCTATAAAAGGAAACAAAATTGAATTATTTATTGAGCTTATTATTTTTAACACACCCCTATTTTTAGAATCTTGGCATTTTTATTATTTTTTTTTTATTTATTTTTTACAATGAGCTATTGCGTATAATCTATCCTTGAATTAAATGTTCAAAAAACAAGAATATTTCATATCCTTGAAAAAAAAATCCATTGGTAACAAGTTATTTTTATGGAAGTAGTTCCTTCTTATGAAAATTTCTCGGGCGCAGTACAATACTGAAAATGAAATTATACTTTATAATGATGTAATAAATACATTTGTTTATAGAATCTGAGAAATTTCTTATTTAGAAAAAAAATTAGAAAATTATATCGATTTACAAGGCTTTGAAGTTCGCAATAAATTGTTGAATAAAATTTATAGCTGTTAATTACATAATTTATTTGATTTTAGCATTACTGTATTTTATCATTACCTTTTTTAGACCAAATAAAACAGCAAGGTTATTTTTAGTTAGTTAATACCTTACTTACTTGTCCGAAATTACACTAGTTAAATTTTTTAAAAATTTGTTCAAGACAAATAAAAATATGCAATAGAACTTATATTAAAAGCACATCAATCTCCGATTATTATTATTATTGCTTTATTGTTCATAATATTATCTGAGGTTAGATGTCTTAAAATATATTATTTGAATATAAGTGTCTATATAAATTAAGTTTAACTGTATGAAAACATTGTTTGTATGAATTTTCAGTTAAATAAATATCCAGCTTCAGAAAGTAATGTATAATTTACTGCTAAATAAAAAGAATTTTGAGTTCGAGCTAAATAATTTCAAGCGAAACTATTTTTGCAAATATTTAGACAAATAACAAGATAATACAAGAATTCCCAAGATTTTATCGATAATTTTACGATTTCACTACATATTAAAGTAGCAGAAAAGCCAATTTTCAACTCAATATAGACTTCCATTTTTGTATTTTGATAGTGAAAAGTGAAGTAAATTTTAAAAACAATAAATGAGAAAACCATTGCTTTTATGAAGTCAATGAAATTAATGAAACCACTATATCTAAGGGTGAACATTAAAACATCATGATTATACTTATACATTTACATGCAGCGATGTTCCTCGCAATAAAGAATAATCAAAGGTCTTCAACTATTTATGTAAATATATGAACAAATAATAAGGTAATACAGTAATTTCCATGATTTTATCGATATTTTTATGATTTCACTACATATTAACGCTGCAGACAAGCTAATTTTAAACTCAATAAATTCTTCTATTTTTATGTTTTGATAGTTAAAATTGAAGCAAATTTTAAGAACAATAAATCAGAAAATCATTGCCTTGATATGAAGCCAATGAAATTAACGAAACCACTATAGTTAAAGGGGAACATTAAAACATCATCATTATACTTATACATTTACATGCAGCGAATGTTCCTCGTAATAAAGAATAATCAAAGGTCTTCAATGAAAGGTCAAATCCTGATCCCGAAAAGCCGAGCAAGACCTTCGACCACTCTCTTTCTTGGAACCATTGCGACCATCATCCGTTGGTGACCTCTTCTTTGAAACAAAGTTCTTTAAAACAACGAAAACACGTGGGCGATCGTGACTTTTTGGGCCCTCAACATTTAAAGTATCACAGCGTATCGTCGTGAATTATACCTGTGAAAGACTTCGTCCTACACAAATGTGTGCTACGATCATTCAACAAGAACAGGACTTGAGCATGCTAACATCCTGCCACTAAGCTAATGAGACCGCGGAACAAATGGAAGCATGTGCTCCTTTTTATGCTCAAAGTAATAAATAATCCGGACTTCTTTTATCCGCTTTGTTTATAGAGACAACCTTGTTGGCAAGTTCAGTTCAGAACTCTTTGCTTTCTTTTACAGATAACTAGAATGTATCCAGGAAATATAATCTAGAAGGTGTGCCTCATGCAATTTTTGGCACCATTCGTGTGCATAATTTCCAGGAAACATTTGCAAAGAATTTACCTAAATTACGAGTGCTCATTCTTAACGTAACCTTCGTTTTTGTTAAGGCATATGCAAAGATAAGAAATCATAAAAATTAGTTTCATTTTATATTTTTTCTGTCAAAAGAATCTTAACATCCTTCATTTTTCAAATGAGTTCCGCTTCTGATTTATATTGATATAGTTAAGGAAGCATATATAATAATTTTACTGGAGAAAAGCATAACAAAATCTTGAATTTTCTATTGGTTTTCTAGAATACTGAGACTTTGTCAACAGAAAGATAATTTATAGCTCGTTGAATGTAATTTAACTCGTACCTAGGTACATATGCAAACTTGAGACTTAAAACTATTCAATACATATATATAAATGAAAGAATCTTGGTTTTCTAATCAAAATGAGTTTAATATTAACTTTTAAAACTCGCCAAGAAATATGCTGTGTGCCGTAATTTTGTTCTCTCAATTATTTCGACTGCGGTATACATGCTGTGCTAAGTGACTCAGAAACCATTCGTCTCTGAAAAAGAGAGTCAGATAAATTGTCTCTGAATAACTTGGTACAGCACATGCACAAAGTATTTGTTTGCCTAATAAATAAAATTTGTGTTAGTGTATATGATAAATATTTAATTTGAATCTTTTTATTGTATTTTAAAGCTACTGTAAGTGTTTAAAATTAAAATTTTCCTAAGCCTTAAAAACTATCAAATATTTAATATTCAAACAAAGGTAATTAAACATTTACCATATTACCGATTTAATCATAAAAAATTAACTTGAACATCGTTCTTTTTCAGATTCATATCATTCTTATAATCCTAGCTAAACTTTATAACTCAAAAGTTAATTACTTTCCTTTCAAATTCAGAAGCAGTGAAGTGCGATAGCCTTTTTTGTATAATTTCAGTGATTCATTTAAACATTTGTTATTCTAAATAGAAACTCAAAAGGAAATCATCGTCAGAATACCATTTGAATTATTCAGATATCTCTTTTATATTTCTTTGCTGACACACTTTTTTTTTATTCATTTAAATATTGGTTACTTCTTGTTAACAAAAGAAAATTTCGCCAAGTGTAAATAGAGGGCAAATATTGCCAAGCGTATAATCGTAGAGCACAATTAAGCAAAAATACTTTTTTCACTGAAGTATAAAAGCAAAATTGCCATAAGTCCATAATTTTAGTTTATATTGTGATTATTTGGTCAAGTTACAGAAGAAGGTAGAGATCCCTTTCCTCGAAAATGTAGTGCTCTTCAATACAATGTAAGTCAAATTTTCATGCTGACAAATTTTAAATCTTACAATTTATTAGAATATATATATCCTTTCACAATATTCAACAATCCCCATCGATTGTTAGAATGCAGACTCGGAGATATAGTAGCTAATAATTACAATGCCAATATTAGGGATTCATATTATAATTGGCAGTTTATCACTTGAGCACGACTACAGGAAAAGTATCGAACATTGTATATCAGTGGTTTCTTCAAAACATATAGAATAATAATGTCTCTCAGCAGTGGCGCACACAGGAGTTTTTTCAAGGGAAGGGGGGAGGTCCAGAGTCGAAATCCACCTTTCTCGTATCATGCTCCAATACGCCGCCCAACATATTCTTTAGATTTTGTAGATTTTCAGGAACAAAAAACAGTAAAAAATTAATTATTGTATAAATAATTAACATGAATTAATAAAATTAGTTATTAATAACAAATAATTAATTAAATTTTACGTACTATATACATAGAATTATAATCAATTGGAAAAAAAATCAAGGTATTTGGAGGGTCCGGACCCGGTGACCCCCCCCCTTGTTAGCGCCATTCTCTCTCAATTTTCTTATGCATTCAACTTTAAAAGATAACTATCCAGTTATGAATGAATATTTAATTTAAAATGACTAGTACAAAACTTTCTATTACTTTTATGAACGACTTAAATTAAACAAGATTGCTCAAAACTGAATGACTAGACAAAATTGCTCATTATTTGTCAGAAATACATAGAGCTTTATGCCGAAAATGAATCTTTAAATAATAAAATATTTTATGTATCTATACATATCTTCGATTACTCTTATCTATATTCGATGGTATCGAATGTAAGCGTTATGTGAGCTTTTATAGACGTATAACATAAGTTGTATGTAAACTCTTAAGGGGAGAGTATATATATATACATACATACATTCATTTAAAATATTATTACAATAAAGCTACAGAGTCGCCCATCCAGTATAGTGGTTATCGACGCTGATTCTTGTGCCGTAGGGCCTGGGTTCGAATCCCGGAGAAGGCATAGATGTTTGTAAATGTATAATGCCTTCGCGGTATGAGGGTACTCTAAATAGCCCTCGAGCCGCAAGTCTTCTCGTGAGGTTGGTGTAAGAAAAAGGGAGGTGAGAGGACCCGACACCTCCAGGGTATTCTCCCTCAAAATTGGGGAGGAAACGGGCCAAATTATACTGTCCCCTGCATGGTGCTCAAAATTACGGCTAACGGCAAGCTTCACTTAGACCTTTGCCATAATGAATTTCATGGGCCTCGATCTGGCCTTTGTCGATCAGGTGGCGTTAATGACAACAATAAGCTACTGAATTTTAAAAATATGTGTAAAAATATTTTAAATTTACAAAGTAATGCTCTATTTTAACGGTCTCCTAATATACATAACAAGTAGATGTATTTGATCATAAACCCAATACATAATGGAATTGGACGCGTGTAAATTAAGGGCATTTTATTAGGCATAAGAAATACAGTAATTTTATAATTAATGCATTGAATATAGTTACGCAATCTTTTCTCAAGAAATAGGCAGATAAAAATTGCTAGTTTTATTTAAAATGGTTATTATAAAAAATACAATTCAAATATGTTCCACGTATTCATATTTTAAGGGTAACTCTTAACATTTGAAATGCTTAACGTTGTAAAGGAATTTTCATTCATGCATTTTATTAAATCAATAATTTGAATCAGTTTTAGGAAAAGAAATATTGATGAATACTTTTTAATACTTAAAAGGAAAATTGGAATTTCAATTTTGTATGATTTTAAAAAAAGCTGATACACAGAGATTCATTGATCTTGAATTAATAAAAACAAATTTTAAAATGTTACTCCGATTATGCTAACAGCATTTTTCGTATTAGGATTTTATATTTACACACGTTTTCATGCCTATAATAAATCCTTTTAGTTATTTTTTCGTATTTTTAATGCTTTAGAATTTTTCAACGTGATAAATTTTGTTGACAAATATAACGAAATAGTAACTTAAAGATCATTTCCTTCGTTTTGACCCATACGTTTTGTCTGACGAGGTAAAAAATATTTTTAAAAACATTTACTATAATGAATAAAGCTTTTTATAATAACATAAAAGAAACCATGGCACGTATACCATTTTAACATCTACAACCTTATATTTCTCCATTCAAGACATCAAATGTCTACTGCTTCAGCTTTTCGTAAAATGTGAAATTCGCTGACTAGTTGGCAAAATATTAGTTTGTAAAATATTATAATTAAATGCTTTTTTGTTTTAACATTTTTGTTTATTTAAATTTCAGTCGTCATATGTATACAGTGGTACAATCACGCATTTGTAAATGATAGCAAATAATTTCTATGTAAAGAGGAATGCTTATTTTGTAAAAAGGATACGCCCATCGTGGAATAGCAAATGTGGCGACGATTTTGTATAAATCAGCATAAATTATGATTTTAATATTGTAACGCTGACTCGTCAATGACGGATATGTACATCTCACCTCATTATCTAAATTACTTTTCTGAAACGTGAATGTTTTTTTATCGAGTGTTTTCAAATAGGCTTACTGTCTGATGAAATAATGAGGCTAGTCAAGCCAGAGTTTTTTTCATATGAAGTTAATACATGGGTTTTTATCAAGATGCATTGAAGCACATTCATCTTATTAAGAAATAAAATGATGCATAGGATGTACGTGCTTATGAGGAATACAAAAAATTAAAGAATACAAATCAGCAAAGCTCGTTTGAAATGAAGACAGAAAACTTAACAGCGTAGAATTTCTTTAATATAACAAATTTTGCTTTTGTATTCTTACTTAAATCTCCTTGTTTTGCTAGAACTAAGAAAATATAACTTACCAGGACGTATTTGCATTTGAAAAATATTTTTAAATATGCAATAAATATAAGTTATTTTTTATTTTACGCCAAGAGAAAGCATTCAAATAGAAAATATACTCCATTTCTAAAAATATACTTGTAAAACAGCGGAAACTCACTTAGAATATTCAACATTTACTTTAAAGCATGTTTCACTGCATACAGTGGCTAGTTGTCGAGAAGCGTACAAAATGCTAACAATATTACTAATTAATATTTTCTCTAACAGTTATAGTTTTCAGAAATTATTTCCATAAGCGTCGTTTTATAATACTTAAATAAGAAAAATTAAAAGACTGGTAAATGTGTGTGTATCAAGTATACGGTAGCATTTGTGGCATGATATTGAAAAGAATTCAGTCCATGTAAAATGTGTGTGTGTGGGGGGGGAAAGCATTTTTAACTTTAAATTACTGTAAATAATCAAATATATGAAATTTAGAATGCAATAAAAAAGCTATTAAACGTAACAGAGTCTACAATTGATATTTTAAAAACACGAAGTTATCAAATACTTAACACTAAATGAAGAATAATTATAACATGATTTATAAATGCTTCTTTTATCTCTATAAGGAATTTCACACAACAACGTTTAAAGATTTAAAATCTTTTTTTTTTTCATCACATATTTTATCGTTAAGCGTAGTAAAAAGCATAATTTTTTCAATTTCATTTTTAATGTCTTTGATTTTCAATCGTGATACCATTTGTTCATTTGAAATTTTATCAATACTTTGTCCTCTAAAAACATTTCTCAAACGATGGCGCATAAAACCGTATTTTACCACTTTTCAACGAAGTTTTTAGTAATTATTTTTCTAACGTTATTAATATTTTTATCTTTAAAGATATAGTTATTATGGTTATGTATTTACCTAGATATATGTAAAAGATCTAACTTTTCTTCGTAAAATAGTCATGCGCCTTTTAAAAAAGATAATTCTTAGTGAATTCTGGTAAAAGGAAATTCAGAAGGTAAGTATACTCAACAAAACTAGTTTGGGAGATTATTTCTTCATCGGTATCTAATTCACTTTGATTAGTTTAACTCATTGAATTTTGTCGTTTTAAAAAGATGTCATTCTTGAATCCTATTTTGAAAATATCAGTTTTTTAAAATTTTTTCTTCGTCATCGTAGCTTCTCAAACTTTTATAATGTATTTAAAAATTTTTTTTAATATTTATTTAACATCTATTAATCTTTGCTTTTCCAAAAAGTATATTTTATTAATTTAAAAAGCTATATTTTTATGAAATCTTTCAATTTTTTATCATTATCCTATATACACATGCATAAGCATATCTTACTATAAAATATACTACTTAATAACTTATTTAACAGCTATATGCGTTTATAATACTAAAAGATCCCCAAATGAGCTATTTAAATATAGTAAAAAATGCGAGAATAAAAATGGTTATTACGCATGAGAATATAAATATTTTGATAGTTTTCTTAAAGCATAATTAAATGAAAAAAAAAATTTTTTTATAAAAATAGTTCATAAAATATTTTTTTAATGGAATTTTATTTTTCTGTTAAAATCAGTAACTTAACAGAAATATTTTGTAACGATTTACATGTATTTAAATTTTTCTGAGTCTATATGTTTCAGATATTATAATACATTCAAATCTCAAAAAATAATGACTCTCAAACATAAGAACATATAATCTGGGAATAATTTTTACAATCCCAAAAATGAATATTACATGATTATTTCTTAAAATCGCACCCATTTTTCCCCTTTAACATTTTAAAATGTTCTCACAGATATTAAGTAACGATAACAGCTTCAGGCATTTAAATCTAAAATCGATTTACCCGTAAAAAATCTTAACCGCTCACCATACAGCAGAAGTGTTGCCAACATAAGGGGGGAAATCCCACGGTTCCATGTTTTCACTTGAGGAAATGTCACAGTAGTCATCCCGGATTTGATAGACTGCTCCATAGACATTCTGAACACATCTTCATGGACGATTGAATGCCATTTGGAAAACATTTTAAGATAAACATTCAGATATGTACGATTGATATGACTTTTAAGGACTACTGGTATAGCGAGAAATGAAATGGCGAGGCGTGAGTATCCTTCCAAGTATGATAATGCCTTCAAATGACTTGGACATGTTAAGATGCAGTCAGATGATAGGACTTGATAGCTCCAGGCAGAGGGCTCGTTTTCTTAAACGGGATTGTTATAAAAATGTCAATTGGATTACAATGGAGCAATCTATGGGGTTTGTTCTCTTGAAATATAATTGTATAGAAGAGAATAAATATTTTAAGTATTCTTTGAAGGTAAGATCTGTAATATGTATGTATTTAATTTTTTTCTTTATTTCATAAGAAATACTTAGGTTACAGTTAAAAAAAAAAGGATTTTTTGAACGGAAGTATTTGTAATTTCAACATTTATTTTTCTGAAACCTTATTATCGTAAAACATGGGTGCAGTAAGAAGTGAATGAACTGCATAGGTCTCCAAAAGCTAAGGAACAAGGAGGTTTTTTATAGTTACCTTTTGAAAAATTGCTGTTAAATATAAGAAAATTGAAATATATAATCTTCGATTTTGTTTAGTGTACATTACATTTAATGATCTTAATGATTTATGTATTGAACATATAGCAATTTTAAAAAGTAAATTCTATGGGAAATATTAAGTGAATAATTTTTAAAATTTTGCAAAAAATTTATTTTTAATGAGGAATATATCAATAAGGGATCGATTTCCATTGATAAGATTGTCAGACATATAAGATAGTATACAACTTATATAAGCTCCTGGCTGCAGCAATTTAACCCAGGTAGTCCCAAAGCTGTATTATCGGATTTAAGTCAGGCGAAAGAAAAAAAAGGACCGTTCTAATTTAGCTCAATGACCAAGAAAGTATCGATCGACTATTTTTATCAACGTAGCCGAGTTTATGCCCATTAGAATAAAATTATTACCAATAGCAGTAGCATAGGTTTTCATATGTTGATTAAGGATTTCGTCTCGATAACTTTGATCATTTACAGTGCTTCCATTGGAGCACGTACAAATCTAAGGTGATTCTCAAAGAGATAATGTTCCATTGCATGATTTCACCACCGTTGCAAGCGCGTCTTTCAACAATATTGGATTCATAGTGATTGGCTTCTTACATCCTCTACATCAGAACACACCAGAAACAGTTTTTAAAGTGAACTTAGACTAATCCGTAAGTAATACAAACTAAAATTCATCCCTTGTTCAAATGACTTGCTTCTCTATCCCAGTTTAATTAGGCTTTTCTATTTATTCGGCTTAGGAAACACATACAAGCATACATGCATCTACTTATATACAAGTTTTCATTACGAATAAGTCTCTAGACTTATAAGTCCCTAGCCAAATTTTTTCTTCCAATTGTCTCAAAATGGGCTGCAATGTGTGGAGGTGCAACAATGCTTATATTTCTTTTACAGAAAGCTAGAAAGACCATCGAGAGTTATTGTAGTACGCAGGTACTTGAAACAGATCTTCAAACTGAATTTTCCGATTCGAAGTGATTCCAAAGTCGTTGGACCATACTGTGAAACACATTAAGCAGTATAGCGCTATCAGCTTGTGATTAACCGATATTCATCCATATTTGACTGCCTTCTATCTTAAAGAATTTGGGTTCAATGAAGCCAAAATTGATCAAATCAGCCAATCAAATGAAGCCAAAAGTTGGAGATTGGTAAACCAGTTTTGGAAAATCTTCGAAATTTTCAAAAGATTATTTTTAAAAAACTCATGCTACCCTTGTAAAGTCAGTTTTAGACAGAGTGGTTGATTTAAAACTTTTAGTTTTCAGTATTGAAATGATGTACTATCTCTATCATAAAAACTCATTTAATTCAATTTATAAAAGATTTTATAGAAGCAAAACCTAAAATATATGCTATACCATACCTAACTTTTGGAGGTATTTATATATATACCAGCATAAAATCATACCTAGAGGGCAGGCTTCTCGATATGAATTACAAGTCTACCAAATAAAAGCCTGTGATTAACATTTTTATGAAAGGGGGGAGGGGACAAAATTAAATATTTAATACTTAAAATAAAACAGGTATTGATTACTTATTTATACCATATTAAAATCCAATTAAATGTATTTCATAAATTATGAACACAAAGAAAGTACAACACGGAGAATTTCTTTAATTGTTTTTTATTTTTATTTTGAGTCTCATTCGTTTCTCAAGACATTCTGATTGCCAGGAAACAGCAAAAATTGAAAAGCCACACACTAAGGTTAATATTTTTTTACGTTTGATTTTTTGTATAAGTACGCCTTGTCAAGTTCTGTTTAATTAGAACAAAATCAAAAATACATTCTTTCTTTGTTCTGTAAATTTGCGAAAAAAGCTATTTTTAAGTTACATTAACTATATTTACGCTAGGAGTTTATTGTATTAGCACTCGTTATTTTATCATAAAAAATTGAATTAAAATATTTCAATCCTCCCGTGAACAGTTCATTGCAAATAAGATAAAACGAACCTAGTTATGAGGAAGAGAATTGTTACAAACTTTAAATAACAAATAAAACACAGTACACATTCTAATATCACAGAAATACTTGTAATTTATAGCATATAAAAAACCAAATTGTTGAATTCCGCAATTTTGAGGATAATTTAGGTCATTAAATAAGCTCTAGTCTCAAATTTTGAGCCTGTAAAATATGTGTTTCATTAACTCATTTATGTACAAGTAAATTACTTTATTAACTGATTTACTGAGAATTTTTTTTTGAACATAAAGACGTTAATATTTCTGTAGCACTTTTTAAATACATTTTTTAAGTTAAGAATATAAGAATTTATAAGATCGCAACTTTACGATCATCGAAATTACACTGTTGAGCTTCCGAGTGAGTGAATACTAACGTCGCATTATTTAGCTACTTGAGGGCTTTGTTGGCCTTCCAAAATGCATCACCAAGTACAAAAAATAACAAAGCCATATTTATTAGAAAGAAGATACGTAATAGAAAGTTTAAAATATTGAAAATACAGCCTTTTGTGAAGTGATGAAAACAATGGAATCAGTATTGAGTGTTGTTGCCACGGAAGATAATACTCTTTTCTACACGCCTCGGAATTAAAGAGGCTTTCAATGTCTTGGTGTATGACAGCTCCTACTGCTATTATACATTGCCAAAGTTGATCTGGTGTGATACCAGGTGCTGTGCATGCCAGAACAGTCGTTCTCTAATCACCGACCAGACGTGTTTGATATGCGATTGATCAGAAGAACAGGCAAACCAAGTCTTCAATGCAATCTGGTGAGTCAAGAAGTATTGAATACTGCGTGAGGCGTGTGGTCGCGCGTTTTTAGGATGTGACCGCAGGCACGCTCTATAGATAAAAGAGGACAATAGGCTCCAAAACCTCAGAGATACTGCATTGGCTAGTCATTGTACCGGCAATACGTATTAGGCCGGAAGTGGAATCCGCTATCGTTCAAAATTATAATACCGGGTGCAGGACCGATATAGCCTTGCATTAGCCATCGAGGAGTTGCTATCAGAAACGTGATTCATCTATAAAGACAATGTTGGGCCATTTTGTTTTCCATGTCCACCTTTCAATGCACTATTGCAGACGCAAGCGCCTTTGGTTTTGAGGGGAGGGTAAAGTAGTCGCAACAATGGACACTTAGTGACATCCAGTTTGCTACAAATGAATTCCGCTGAATAATATGTTTAAGCATCAATTTATATTACAGTAGATCGTAATTTGTTGTGATATAGGTCCTGACGTGGTAAAGCGATCTATCAGTGGCATGCTCATAATATGCTTGTAATATGCGTGGTACGCGGGTACTGGGCTGGTGCAATCTGGTATCGTCTTTGATAGTTTCCTCTCGTAATGCAGCCTGTGCACAGCTTAGTTATGATTGACACGATCACCGATTTTATGGAAGTATAGTCCGCCTTCTCTATAAGCAATTTTGCTTCATTTGAATTCTCAGAAACGTGTTCGAATGCGATTCATATTCTTTTTCGAAGCCTACTGAAGCTTTCCACGTAAAATAACGTTTATTACTTCAAAATGGTTTTTCATTCTACTTTTATATATAGCCTTGGTATGTACTTCACAAATACTACTACGTGTATAAGCTGAAATGTTAATCATATGGATGATAAAAATTTCTCGCGTTTTGGACGCTTTCTTCATTGTGTTGCATTTTGTGTGGACAACAATTCAGCAAGGTAAACTTGTAAATATTAATGCTTTTACATAAATCAATTAAATTTAACTTTAATATAAAGC
This sequence comes from Trichonephila inaurata madagascariensis, assembly GCA_019973955.1. Classification (NCBI taxonomy): domain Eukaryota; kingdom Metazoa; phylum Arthropoda; class Arachnida; order Araneae; family Nephilidae; genus Trichonephila; species Trichonephila inaurata. The sequence continues at coordinate 407,735 of BMAV01018986.1, forward strand.
AATATAAATTAAATACATTATTCCTTTTCTTCCCCTTCCGTATCAAATTCAGATGCATAAACTGTAGAATCAGTAAAAAAAGGTAAATAAAATTATTACTGAAATTTTGATTTATATCTATTGTGTAGTACCAACAATAATTTTTTAATTAGTTTTCTTTCTTGAAGTTATTAGTTTTGTATAAAATATATTATCTGTTATTAAATATCTTACGTATAAAAGTTTCATAGAGTAGAAAAAATATATAAAGCAAAATTTTGGTTACCTTCAGCAGATCAATTCAGTTTTTATTAACGACGCAAAAAGTTGAGATTAACGTGTGAGCTCCTGGCGATGAATCTCATAATTTTCAGCTACAATTAAATAACGAAGACGTCACTTCAACTGGTATCTCACTTCAATGGCGTATACATTCTTTTTTTTTATGGAAATGGGGGATGAATTATATTCTAAAACACGTGGTGGCTTATGCGTTTTTAAGCACTAATCTTATCTTGCCCCTAAAAGTTCAAAATCTGCTGGTTTTTCTGCTTGAGGTCAGCCAAATACTTGACTCTTTACATAGAAGATTGCGAAACCAACTGTCTTCTGCCTCTATGAATTATTAAAAAATAATTATGCCTACTAAAATTGTCTTTCTTTCTCTTTTTCCTTTATAATTATTTAGTGAAAAAATTACCTGTATTTACATTTACATTTAAATATTTGACTGGCTTAAGATAGTTATTTTGAAATTGTTATTTCTGTAATTTTCCCAAAGCTTGCTGAGAATCAGAGAAAATATAGTCAATTCTAAAGCAGGAAAAGTCCAATTTATCGGTAAAATTGCCGATATGGGAAGACATGCCTTTAAGTGATTTCCAGCAACGTTTACTTAGTTTCATAAATGAGTTCGAGAGCACTTAGGAAATGATCGGGATACACTCCATCCTCCAACAGATGTGACAAAAACACATTCCATATTTTAAAAAAAGTTTTATGGTTAGTAAAAAGACTGCTGAATTGATTTTTGTGTACAGAAACAACCAAATTCAGTTTTATATTTATTAAGTTAAACATAAAATTCTTTACAGTTACAGGTTTTGTGGGATATGGAGCTACAAAGGCTATTATCCCACATACAATTGTAGAATAAAGCTCTTACGGTATAATTTGTAGATAATTCCTTTCATGAAGCTTCAAGTTTAAATTCACATTATGAAATTTTTACAAGGGTTGCTCTTGTATTGAGCCACAGAAATCAAATCAACTTCCATAGTTTTTAGTTTCTGAAAAATGAAAAATGTTACTTTGGATAAAATTGCATACAAATATAATAAAAAATATTGATTGGATCACGAGAGTCATGATTGTGACCGCTACAGAGGCTCCCTTTACCCAGGGCAAGCATATGCGTGTAATAAATAGTTTGGGCTCCTCACCCATTGTTAAGGCCAGTTTCTCAAAACTCTGTGGTACTTGCTGCCGGGTAGTGATAACTGCAAGGGGGCGCGAGCATATCAAAAAATCAAAAATAAAAGATTTAAGAAATTGCAAATTTACTGAAAGGAAACAAAACAAAATACATTCTGACATATTAAAAAAGTAAAATACACATTTACATTGATATAGTATACTTATATAAATGCATCTGTACTGCATAATGTATTTGATAATTAATTTATCAATACAAAAGAAAAACAAGATTAATAATTACCAGTGACTCCCATAGGATTGTCATATACAAAATTATACACAAAATTTAATACTTATCTTAATAATCTGTACGGTTTATAATTAAAGTCATGTTGAAGCTTTATCATTATTTTTGAAATCAATACATTGTTATTGTATGGAAGGGGGCGCGATGAAAATTATGATTGAAAATTGAGTCGCAAGTATTGAAAGTTTGAGAAGCACTGGCTTAGGCTTTTTGTTAATTTAGTTGTCTTGTTTCGCTAACAAATTGGCTCTTCTGTCTCAAAAGTTTGCTGATCCTGATCTATGGGAAGGGTTTGAACCCCCAAACCAGCCCTTGTGTACGTCACAGCTTGATTTTTACACCATATGTAATGACTTGAACCCTTTTGCGACGGATGTGTCATATATGCACCAGTCTCAAACCAACCCCCTTATCGGATGGCAGGCCATCCAATTTATTTTTTCGTGGGCACGGTCAATTCTGTAGAACCAGTATGAAACGCTATTCATCTGTGCATCACCCGGCTGTCGGTGACATTTGGGAACAACGCATATGTGACACACCCGTCTCTACAATGTTTTCCGTTGATCAGTACGTCGTCACAAAAAGGTTAAAGAACAACTCTAATTTAAGTGCAATAACCTCCCCTTTTCCTACATTAGGTGTGGCCACGGTGGCCTTGTGGTTATGGTCACGAGCTTGTGGTTGGTGCGTCATGAGCTCGAACATGGTACCACTGAAGACCCACCGTGTAGAAAAGGCCGATGCATGTTTCATCTGTAGAGGCTCAACGTTCGTGTAGTGTAATAGTTAGAAGAGGGAGGTGCCAGCTCAGATGTCGTCCTCGTCACTTGTCCGAGGCTCAAAATTACGAGATGCGTCGCCAATATTCTTCGTGCTGCTTTATAGTACGACGTTGATATAACTCTCACTCCCTCACTCATTTACACAATAGGCTTTAATTGGAATCTAGTCTCGAACTCAAGAATCGGCCACTCATCCGATATAGTGGATAGTGATGCTGATTGCAGTGCCATAGTGCCTGCGTTCGAATCTCGGGGAAGGCATGAATGTTCGTAAATGTAGTGGCAGGGGGTAGTTAAAATAGCTGCCCAGCCGCGAACTTGGGGGAAGGGAAGAAGCGGGAGACCCCTGACCCCCTCCAAGGTGTTCTCTCTTAAAATTGCAGTTGAACCGAGCCAAATCGTACTGTCACCTGTATGGTGCTCAAAGCTACAGCTAACGACAGGCTTGCAACCAGCCCTTTGTCGCGATGAATTTCGTGGGCCTCGATCTGACACCATCAGTGAGGTGGTATAAGCAACAACTTTAGAATCGACTTGTTCCGGTCTGATATCGCTGTCTACGAAACTCGTAAATATTTGGCTACCGCTGTCGATACTTTCAACAGACAGCATAATTTCTATGCAAGTAAATTAAAAAAATAAGCTTTTATATATGCATCACTATTATTCACTAGCTAAGCTGTTCGTTATTATGTGAAGGGATAGTAAAAAATGTGTGTCATTTTCATATTGTTCTGATAGCAAGGTATAATAAATTTTCCATCATATTTACGTAAAAGAATAGAAAATGTGGATTTATTCATGTTTAATTTATAAATAAATGAATTAACACATGAGTTTTGATTAATAACTTTTGTTGGGACTGAAACTAGTAATATACTAACAAAATAGTAAAAATAACCTTGCAAAAGTTAGAAATCTTAGTCAGACCTTTTTCCGGGAATGAAAGGACATAAAAAACGTCACTGTCATCTGTCATTGCCTTACAACGAAATACAAGAATACATCGAATGACTAACATTATAATACGTAATCAAAAGTTGCTCGATCAAAAGCCGATTTTGATTAATCGCCAATTCATATAATGCAGCGTAACTTCAAGAGCTTTGATGTTAAATTAATCGGCTTAGTTCCGCTTAATTTGAATTTTTTACGCTCGTCCAACACAACGCAGCTGCTTAAAAAGGAAGAAAGAACTTTCAACTAGTTTTGACCCGGATTCGGGGAATGTAAATTCAGATGAATCTTTTTTGAAAAAAGTAAAGATCTTCTTTGACTTGAAACAAAAAAACACAATTTCCTATGATAAATAATCGCTAAAAGTTTTATTCATCGTCAAACACAATAATAGCCACTTTTAATGAATTCACTAATATGTGCAAATGATTACAGACGACGAGCCTTTTTCTTTCTTAAGAAAAGGATGTAAAAAAATTTCATCTCACGTTTTTACTATTATAAGTTTAGTAAGAGTATTAAGAAGTTATTCGTTAAGTATAATGCTTCTTGAAAATATGTATTATCTAGATTGAAAATGAAAAGAAAAAACAAGAAATTGGGAGAGGGGAAAAAATCGTGATTCTAAAGAACGTGGGTTTTTAATCTGAATAGTTTTTACATATCAGTTACAGATAGAATTTAAGAAAAATAAATTAAATACTTTTAGCCCTAGTTTGAAACGGCATTTGGTAAAGAATTATTCAGTAAAAAGAGAAAATATTTTAATGCAATAACTTAGTTTTTACAGTAAATTATCTAAAAAAGAAAAGCCAATGCCTTCCAAGAGATATTGTAACAAAAAAATTATAAAGTAAGTCATAAAATGAAGAATTAGCAATCCCAACCAAGTAAAATTTTAATATCCAGAAATCTCAAATTTAAAAATTTCTAAAGGACATATTACAGTAATGCCCCAACTTTCGAGATTTTCAAATCTCGTCGGTTCGTCTTTTGTGAAAAAATTGGTAAAATTGATAATGTAATTGAAAAAGTTTTCAATTTTCCCAGGTAAATAAATTTAGAATTGGATAGTGAGAACGTTCAAGAACTGCTGGATTTCCACAATCAGATGTTGACAGTTGAGGAGCTCTTAGAAATGAATGAGCAAGAGCAAGACATTGAAGAAGGATCTTTAGGACCAGTTCAATCGAAAGATGAATAACGGTTAAATTGTGTGTGTGATTTGGCGAGTAGGCCTCACTTTGGTGAAAAGGTTTCAAATATTTTTTGGCAGAAAATGTAAGTCCTACAGTGAAGGCATTTTTCAATAAAACAAAGACAAAAATTGTATTAGCATCCTAAGAGGAAATTTTGTGGAAGAAAAAAATCTTTGAGCCGACAGACAACTTTTTTAGATTTTATGAAACTTTCTACATCAAAATAACTTCAGTTTTCGATTTTGCATTTGTGTTTTTTTAAGAATTTATTAAATACTTTTTTCCTAAATTTTTTTTTCGTGTCTAGTCCCAAACAAAAATAATGTTTACGTATTTATATCTAAATTATACCCCGACTTACGTGAATTTGACTTACGCAGTTTATCCTCAAGTCCCCTATCATAAATTTAAGGTATTATATATATATATATATATATACTGGGTACAACTCTATCCAACACATAGTTCAGAAATTATTATTTGATTTTCAACACCTCACATTAAAACTTCCTTGTCTTAAATCAGCGTTTCTCAAACTGTGGGGCGCGCCGCCACCCCTAAGGGAAGCGATAGCTGAACGAGGGAAACAGGCATATTAAAAGCCGTAAACTTATTAATTTACTGGGACAAAACCTTGACATAATAAAAAGGAAGTAAAATACACATTTACACTGGTATAATACACTGTCGTCTTATCAGTACTGCACAATGTATTTAATTTAACAGTACTAACTTAAAACAACTTATGAGTACAATGACCCATGGGCTTGTCATACATAAAATTATATACAAAAAATAATGCTTATCTTATTAATTTATTTAGTTTATAATTAATCATAACACTTAGGAATTTTTTAAAATTTACATTGATTACGCTCCCTCTATTGCCACAGAGGTATTTTCCCACGAAGGGCGCACGCGTATGTGATGTAATCCAGGGGGAGATAAATAAACAAATCCTCTGAAATAAATGAAATCCTTTACAAACTCTGTCAAAGGTCCCTTTGGCCCGCGTTCAAAACGCTGCGGAATAATTTTACGGATAGCAATTACAGAAATAGATCCCTACTTGGAAAGGCAGCATATATACCACGTCCACTGAAATCTTTGGCTGGAACAAGACGTTTATATACGCCAATTGTAGCATAAGGAGTTAAGGAAAAGTCGTATTGTAGCTTCAGAAGTATAGTATTATTAAATTCAATACATTGCGCTGCATTTATGTGGTGGGGGCGCGATGATAAAGAAAATTATAGGAAGGAATATTGTGTCGCAAATATTGAAACTTTGAGAAGCACTGTCTTAAATTACCGAACCGAAATACCGAATAATATATGCAAACTTACACCTTTTTTGCTCCCTCCGCGTCCAAAGGCAGCCAACAAGAAAACGTATCCCAAGTACTATATCAAAGTCTACTATCTCCTTGTAAAGAATAATTCCCAGAGATTTTTTTAAACTACTGCATTCATGTTTTGACAAAAAGCAAGGAAGGGTTGAGAAATAAAAGATTTTTCGACCTACCCTTTTATGAAGAATGTGTTTGTGCAATGCTCCCCTTCAAAGAGGGGTGTTAATGTTGATCGGAGAACGGAGATATTCTTTAGGTTTAGCTGCGGGCACCCTGGCCCCTCCCTGCGCCGCGAGTATGCTCTATTTTACTCTTTTTCTCTTAGTCCGGCAGGCGAAACATCATCATGCTTGTAAGGATCTAGTTAAGGAAATTGAAAAGAACAGTGAAACGGCTGTTACACGGCTTTTCCTTTTCTGTCCCTTTCTTCAAGTAGAAATTGATTTCCTTTAAGTTTTTCTTTCGAAATTTCTTAATTTAATTTGCCCGATTTCCTGATTGATTGTTGATGACCATAGGATGTCTGAATGCTTATGCACCTGGACTGCTCAATCCTGTATTAACTTTTGTTTTGCATCATCTTGTCATTCAAGTAGCTTTTTAATCATCTCTTCATTTTATATTCGTTCTGATCCTCGTTAAATAATACAATCTTCACGGGCTCCAGGACATTCTCAGTTAGTTGGTCACTTGAAAAGCTTAAATTTTTTCTGTTATAAAATTTTTACTCGTATATATGATGTTATGCTTGTTAACTTCAATGAATACTTGGTATATTTCATTTCTCTTTTTGAACGTGACTAAAATTTCAATCAATCATTTTTAAATTTATTTCTAAAACACTTTTGATTTGAATTAATTTTTTTCTTTTTCCTTTTTTTCTCCATGATTAGGTTAACTCTTGTCAAAAAAGGACTTCAATGTTTTATAGAGGGACTGAAAGTTAAAAAAAAACCGCTCTGCAATTGCTATATTTCATCAAAAAGGCAGAAAAATGCCTCACACACTTTCAATGCCGCGAATTCAATACATCTATTATTTAAAAATGAACTGTTTGTGTGAATAAATATAAAAACCAAACTCTTATGAAACTAACACAAACTGAAAAAAACTATGACCGTAATTTTATACTAGTCATTCAAGATAATAGTATTAAGCGATTTTTTCTTGAGAGAAAATTTCCTATAGCACCATTTTGTAAAGGGAGGAGCTTTTTATGAGCAATCATTAAATAGTATTATTTTAACGTATAATTTTTAAAATAAAAATAAACTCTTAAAAACATGAATCGTAATTCTATGCCATTATTTGTGTGTGTGTGTGTGTATTCTGTATTAATTTATATATATATAGTTTCAGTATAGTTTTTTTTATTATCATAGTTAAGAATAACTCTCTCATATACATACTCTTTTATTTATTAGATATTTGTACAAATTTTACCCTCTCTGATCTTTCATAATGTTATATCCACAAAAACATATAATAATTGATTTAAGCAAGTGAATGAATATTAACGTCGCACTGTTCAGCTACCCGAGGGCTTTTGGTGACGGACCTCGCAATTCTGAATCATGGTCAAGATACGAGGACAACACCTGAGCTGGCAACACTCTCTCCTAACTACTACACCACACCAACAGGAGGACGCTTCAGCTCTCGACAGATTTAACATGCATTGCTCCCCTACACTCTTTAGTGGTACTGGGCTCAAACTCATGACACACCAGCCACGATCCGATACCTTGACCACTAGGCTACCGCTGGCACCGCGTAGATTTAAAGTGCGATGTTAATAAACTATCGATAACTCTCAATCTTTTTCATTTACACCTTGTATAGAGTTTTTTGCTTGTTTTCCCTTTTTTATTATTTATTAAATATAATTACCTTAAAATTATTCATTTTAAAGCCTTTCTTACGTTCTTTATAAGAAAGTGACTCTCAGGGGCTTGATTATATTAATGGAAACTCAATTTCCGATTAGTTCGTGAGTTTTATAAAATACTCGATATATATCAGCAAATATATTTCAAACGAATAATTTTTTAGCTTAATAAACTGCTTACTGATTTAATAATCACGAATTGAAAACTATTTCAAAATATGTTTAAATGACAATGGGGACCAAGTAAACATTTAAAGCGGAATTACGTTTCTTAATTGTAAAATACGTTCCAAATATTCTGTTGATTTTCTTAATTGTTTTACCGTAAATTGTTTCAACGAATGGTGTTTAAAAGGCGATGGAGGAATTGTGAAACATATCTCGCCTGAAACGGGGTCGTGTTCCCAAATAGTTTTGAAAACATCGTCCTAGATATTAAAATACTTCTAATTTTCTTTACTATTTGTGTTATGAATTTGTAAGTAATTATAACGTTATAAATGAGAGAATTAGAGCTTTTTATTTATTTCTATGAATGACATACTATTTCTGAGAATCCTTTAATTTTTTACATTATTCAACTGATAAACTTTTAAATAAAATATAATTCATTGAAATGAGTATATTCTTCAGTGAAGAAGTTTTTTCCTACGCACGATTCCTTTGTTATAAGAAACCTATTAAATTTTTTTTACATTCCTTTGAACTACTTATCTTTCAATTTACCTTTTTTTTTCATTTTAAATCAACTTTTATGACTTCCTTCAGATAGTTTTTGAACAATATGATGGGCATCCTAATTGTAGAATTCTTACTTTTTTTACCTTTCCAGTTTTGGGTCACTTTTTGTGATTAGTGTTTCAACTTTCAAATAAATAAATACTGGCATATTTACTGAAATTTGTTTTAAAAAATATCTATTCTTCATACCTAATCTAAATAACGCTTCTATACATATCACGTAGACATTGAAGTGTTATAAATATACATTCCTTATTAAAAAACTTATGAGATAATATGTCAATAAGTATGTCCTTATAAGTATCTCTGAAAACAGAACACCGACCTTTTAAAAGCTATTGTGTAGCTTAAAAATACATTTCCGCGTTCTTTTATTACTTTGTTTCAAATTGTTAATAAATCTTTTAAGCATAAACTTACGATGCAACGATTTAAAAATGTTTTTCTTGTCTTTTTTTATTGAAGTCAATGTTATGTTACATTACATAACTAAAATTAATCGTATGTTGTATATAGTATATATATATATGTGTTTATATATATATTTATAAATATATTTATATATATATATACATATATATAGCTAAAAAGTTCCAAAGTTAATGGATTAAACTTTAAATAAAAAAATATCTTGTTTCCATCATAAAAGTTTACATTTGGATAAATAAGATGTTAATCAAAAACAATTTAAATTACTGTAAAAAATAAGATTTAAAATGTCACAAAAATAAGGTAATACATTTTTATTGCTAAAGTTGCATCATAATTTTTCAGTTAAATAACTCTGTTTTGGGGTTTTAGGGTAATACATCTAATTTTTAATATTATTATTATTTTTTTAATCTTTAAGTATTTTTACGCAAAATCTTTGCCTTCTTTTCTTTCAAAGGGATAGATTTTACGTAAAAATATTGTTTTTAGGTGTGTTAAAATATTATCATATATTTTTGTATCTTATCTATAAATCTTATATTTTTACATTTTAATTCTTATTAACAATTAATAATTCTAAAACTTTTTTTAAAAAAATTAGCCATTCTAAGGCATTGTTTCACATTTTAGAATCAAATTTTAATTCGTTTAAACATAGAAACTTGTTTTAACGAATTTATTTACATCATTCATCAACCACCTTATTTTCCCACGGTTTTTTTAAAAGAAAAGAATTTTAGCTGTCAAGTGCTTTACCTTGGAGCCCTGTATTGTTTTAAAATTAATTCAGAGCACAAACGATACCTGTTTAAATATAAAAAAAGAAACAATTTTCATTTTTCAATCAGACATGTTGAAAATAGATTACCTTTTTAAAAGTCAATAAAGCCTTTCTTAAAGGTTAAAGTTTAAGAATACTTTATGAATTACAAACATCGAACTAAATTAAATATATATATATATATATATTTCAAAGTATGCTTCACAATTAAAAAGAAACATTTAAAAATCTCTTTGTTGTTAATATTTTCACGGCAGTGAAAATAACTGACAAAATATACGTATATAATCCATACATCTTCTTCAGTAACATGTATGAAGGCTTCGACAAAATAAAAAGTAGTGTTGAAATTGAGTAGTGTTTAAAATGTTAAAGTGCCTTTTTAACACATCTGCAGTCACAAAAAAAAAGTTACAGAAAAAAATTAAACAGATGTTATAGCTACAAACATACCAGCTGCAAAAGAGAAACAGTTAATAACATCATATGATTAATTTCAAGTTATACAGAATCATAAATTTCGTGAATCGAATTTTGAAATACAGCGAGTATTTATAATAACCATGACAGTTCAACTGCTTATTGGGTGCCTTTCTATGAGCAATAAACAACACGGACCACAGATAAAGTCCTACTTGGAAACACGGACAATTTAACGCTCCCGTTAATCAAATTCTGCAATGCATCAATTGAGTTCGATTGTGTCGATGATTCTTAATCTATAATTGCCTTTAAATGACATATTACGGAGCTGTTTTGAAATGATAAAATATTGAAGCATCCTCTGGTTGAATTGCTTAGCTGTTACTTTGAAAGAGTTCCAATGGTTATTAAAATTCGGCATTTCTGCGTCAAACCTTTAGATTATATTTGTAAAGCGCAAAATATTTAGTATTTTGCAGATGTAAAACTTATGCATGATATTTTTCCTTGGTTGACATCTAAATATAAAATTATAAGTTGTATAATATATATACTTACATATATCAAGTAACCAAGAAAGTTTCCTTTCGTTTTTGAATGGAGGGGAAAAAACCACTTATATATATATATTTACATAAAACAATCATATTTACCAAATTATCACCTTTCGTATTGGGCAATCCTTACCCAGCTAAAAGGGAATTTATGATTCCCTTTTTTTAATAAAAATACTTATTTTTATTTCTAAAAACTGTTGACACCTCTCTTTTCAAAGCATTTTTTCTATCAAGCTGTTTATCATGCTTATGATTGTATAAAGATGATAATACGTGATAATCCGAAATATACAGTGAAAATAACTTAACACAAAACTGAGGGGACTGAAATTTTTTTTGTGTTAAAAGAATTTCCTGTTAAAGGATATTAGGAAAAACGTATATTTAACAAAATTAAGTTTATTAGAGTACATTTTATTTACATAAGTATGTATAAATGCATGTATTCAATAAAAATCAATGAAACAAAAACATTCACTGAAATTTAATGAAATTTAATACAAAATTTTCAAGTTTTTGAAAAGGAAAAAAAAACATTTATTGAGTTTTAGGAAAATAATCTGATATTTTTCTTTGTATTGTATTTTTTAACAACTAATTGTTTGATGTCTTGCATTTTGTTATTATTTTCACCATTCGAAAGAGCGTCTAAATAGTTATGTATACTTTTCATGGGGTTTTTCATTTCAGGTGACGTGGAAACAGGAGCTACATTATTAATTTCATTTTCGTCATCGGAATCAGCATCAACGATAATTTTTGAGCTTTGAACAAACTCCAAAATGTCTTTTGCATAAAATTGCGGCTGTACACACATTATCATCTACTGCAACGAGTTCTTCTAATGATACAGTTGGACAGTCCAATAATACAGAAACTCTTTCAAAGATTTTATTAAATAGCTGGTGTTTTTTGTATTTTGTTCATTCTTAAAAGGTAAATCTTTTCGGTCACCCATCCAGTATAGTGTTTAGAGTCGCTGAATGCTGTGTTAGTGGTCCTGGGTTCAAATCCCGGAGAAAACCTAGATGTTTGTAAATGTATAGTGCTTTCGCGGCATGGGGGCACTTTAAATAGCCGTCGAGCCTCAAGTCCTCTCATGAGGTTGATGGAAGGGGAAGAAAAGTAGAAGACCCCTGATCACCCCTACGGTATTCTCCCTCAAGATTGGAGTGAAACCTAGCCAAATCGTACTGCCACCTGCATAGGGCGCAAAGTTACGGCTAACGACAGGCTTCACTTAGACCGTTGTTGCGACGAATTTCGTGGGCCTCGATCTGACACTATCAGACAGGTGGCATTAGCAACAACAACAAATCTTTTCATGTTAAGCGATTTTCGTTTCGTGTTAAAGAAAAAAATGCATGCAAATACATAAGTAGTGTTTGTCGGGGATCATTGTATTATTTCGTGTTAACCGATATTTCGTCTTAAGCGTATTCTCGTTAAAGGTATTTCACTGTATTTGGGAAGTATGGAGAAAAAATGTGCGATAGTATCTCCCACCTTAAAATGCATATTATTTTATTTTGATCTGTTATGTAACTTGTGGTCATGCGTCACTCATTTGCTTGATTTCTACCTCTTACTTATTTTGTGTGTGTGTAAATACTCTTCTATATTGTTTCATCCCGTACTTTGAACCCTTCTGAAAGATACTAACTCGTTAAACAGGAATTGATTTCAATAGTTGTGTCTCAAATTTGTCCATATTTATATTTGATGATATGTCCTGATCTGATATCGGGGAGATTAAAATTTCTTAAACTATCTTTAGGCCATTCTTGATGAAAATGTCTTTTTTCATGAAGTGCGGTACAGATTTACTTTGCAAATTCTGTAGCTTTACTCTCAAGTTTAAATTCATAAAGTAAACACGCTCGCGCGCGTGTATTACTTTATCTCTTTCACAGATATTTTTATAGGTAAAACTATACTTAAATTAAAGGGAACTGTGTGGGAGTTAGAGTTTAGTGTTTAGTTAATCATTAACCAAAGTAAAGTACATGCTAACTAAACTGATACAAAATTCTTTAAATTTTTTGCGATAAAAGTTTAAATAATCCTTGGGATTATTATAGGGTATAAGAACGGTGGAATTTTTCTTGTTTCCTAATATATAATATTCTTTCTTTCGCGATATAAACTATACATTTGTATGACAAATTTGTATGACTTCCCCCTTATTACTACAATATACTACTACAAAGAATAAAAATTTTAATGTACATTACTATGTATCAATATGTGTTATATTTTTATTTTTTGTTAGCGCATGAAATGCCACATTTATTTTTTTTAAATTATAAATTCTATTTAAATGGAACTACACTTTATAAGTTGTCATTTATTGGGAAATAACAATGGGATGTATTAAAGAATTTTTTTAAAAAAAGTATTCTGAAAAGTAAATTTAACAATAATTTGTATCACATAATAATGAAAAATATTCTAAATATAAACAAAATATTTTTAAATGTCTCTCTAAGTGTGTGCATGCAGCTCTTTAAAAATATTTCACAATATTATCAATTTATAAAGCTTTCTTAATTAATTATTTTATCTAGCAAGACATTTCTTATCAGAGAAATCAGTAAAACGTACAATATCCTCTAAATGGCTGTCTTTATTTTTTTTACAATTTTTTGCACACAAACTTTAATTTAATATATAATATAAACTCACATTTATTAAAAACTATGTAAGTCTTCTTTTTACCATATATTTTTAAAATATGTTAAAATTTTAAAAATAATCTTTATTTTTTTTTTTTTTTTCTAAAGAAAAATTAAGTATTATCCAAACTCAAATTTTTGAAAATTGGGCATTTTTCTGATCCAAATCGTTTAGTTTAGGCAAAATAAGATTTTTTTATGTCAATAATTATTTTTGAGGTGGAGGTGGTTTTTTTTGTATTTTTACTTTAGTCAACTCTATACCGATGCAAAAACAAATTTTTCTTGGCCCATTATATTAGCTAGATGAAAAATTAATTATTTATAAATAAATGAACTAAGACTGTTTTATACAAATATTATACATGCGTTAATTTTTTTCAATATGAAAATAAGAAAAAATTCTATTTGAAACAATTGATACAACAAGATTTTATTCAATAGCAGTATTCTTAACGGGAAAAAAATAGAAATGAATGAGTTCGATGTCAGGTGATTAAAACAGATAAAAATTTTTTTGAATTTTTGAATTTATCTGAGAAGCTTTTTAAATTTATTCCAGGGACATCTGAAGTGAACATTTTTAAATTCTTTCTCCAACAACAAAATAAAAAAAAAATAATGTCATACACAACTCATTTAACTACAATTACTTAAAGAAAAATTGCTAAAAATGACCGGGAAAAAAACAAACGATTGATTTATCGAGTATGCAAATCTTTTCTATTTTTAAAATTTGCTGTCAAACTTAAATTAACAATTAGCTAAGAATTAGCATTATTTGGAAAATCCTGGTTTTGTCTTTTTAGTGAGCAATAAATTTTAGCATGTAAAAAAAAAAAAAAAAAAATGGAAAAAATACCTTAAAATAATCTTTCAAAAATATCGAGAAGTTTCATTTTTTTTAAAAAAAAATGTCCCTCGTATATATTTTTTAAATTTATAAAAATGTCACAACCTCAAAGTTATCGAAAGATTTGAGCTTCCACCAGCCAAAATAAAGCAAAAAAAGATCGATCGAAACAGGGAGGAAAAAGAATGGCATGTTTCCCTTTACGTCGCAAGAAAAGATGGCTTGGACACCCTGTGGCGAAACACTGTATTAAATCCAAAGACTTCCCATAAAGTTAGTGTTAGGTGCGATGTCTCGCTATGTGGCTATCAAGAGGTGAACACTATACGCATCGCATGTGAGTGATCCATCATTTGAGTCTGGGTCCCAATTGTCGTTTCGATGAGGAGGCAGGCCCCTCCTCGAAGCTTCCTTATCGATTACTGTCGAGAATGTGTCGTAAATGAAGCAAGACCTTTACTACAGAGCTTTGGCGATGTTTTTTTTCGCTAAGAATCACTCACCATCTGAGGACAAAGAGGGTTAGAGGTTACAGTGACTTCCACTTGGAACAGGGTTAGATCCCAGAAAGTTTGCCTTCAATGCTAGTTTCAGGAGCCTCAAGCTTTACACTTTCAGAGCCATTTCGTTAATTGTTATGCACCAGAAAGAATCGTTCGATCATTTGGTGATTAAATGATAAGTACAAGATTTGCATCAGCTACATTTCAACCCATCTATAGTGTTAAAACGAAAAGAAAAAAAAACTGCATTTGATGTGACCAGAAAAAGTTTTACTGTTGACAAGGAAGTTTATCGTTATTATGACTATTATTATTCAGAGTTTCACATATTTTTCATTAGAGTAAATAAAAAGAATGAAGCACACACAGCAGATTCTTATTCAATGCGCATACACACATAGTTTCTTATTTTTGAAGAGAACCTTTACTACAGAAATTTATTGTTGCTCTTAGTTTTCTCAGTCACCTTGTATGTATAGAGGTTATAGAATGGCTCAAGACTCAAACATTACGCTGTCTACTAGAAGATTAGTTTCCAGGACTAGCTCAGATCTTACAGTTTCATGGTCTTTTATCAGTCCTTCATTCGTTTGTTGACGGAATGAACATTTAAAGACTTTATTATCTCGATTAAGGTATTGCAATTACATAATAAGTTATTCTGTAATTTAATAGAATTTGAATTTCAAGAATGAGAAAAAAGCTCTTGACAAAAGAATTTTGATATAGGAAATATAATACCTTAGCATAAAATATGTTAGATTACTGCTGGCGTATTGAATCGAATAGACTATATTTTTATGTACTGTTTGTTAATTAATTGCTAGCTGCTGTATGAATTATGAAGGAAGCTTTATCTTTAGACTTGAGGTTGGGGTGATAGTTTATTTTTTTACTAATAATCAATAAGCCTCTTGGTACAAAGAGGGTTTGATATCATAATCACTTTTTTTTGTCAGATAAAAGTAGTTTTCCAAAAATTTGCCTTCTATGAAAGTCTCTATACATGCTCCAAGATTCTCCCTTTCAATACTATTGCATTTATTACTAAAAACCAATAAGTGTCATTTAATTATTTAAGAATTGCAGAATATATTACACACACAATATATATATAGATATATGTGGATGGATGTTATTAGATTTATTTCAACATAGTTTTGGTTATGAATACATTTTCAGTAAAATTATAGCTAACTTGGTAATAACTTGGACTCAATGTAAAAATTTTCTTAAATGTAAAAAATTCTGTTTCTTATTCAGACAAGAATCTTTTTCAAGAACCTTGCTTATTATTTTATGAGATGAATAGAGAAAAATTAAGAAGTTAAAAATATATTTTCTGACTCAGTTATCTCAGATTGCTATTTAATGCTTCAGTTTTATACAAAGCCTGTTGTATTTGCAATGCTTCTTTCTCTTCAACAAAAACCAGAATTATTAAAGCTCATAAAAGATTAAAGATTATGAGGAGTTTAGTTATAGCACAAGGTTATTTTTTTCTTTAGTTTCATTTCCCAAATAACCTTTTTATATTTATTTTTTTCAACACTCTCTTGTTTTCATTTCCTCAATTACTATGCACTTACAGGAAATACTCAATCATTCTGTGTTAGCAAATAATAAAGCATGATATTTTCGTAATTCTCATCTTAGGTTAGTTTCAAAGTAAAATAATTATGATTTATTCTGTAAATATATACGGTTTTTGAATTTCAATGATTTGAAGAAATAGAAAAAGCAATTTTGATTGAGAATTCAAAGTTTTTATATTAGCATTCTCCCGATACTCTAGCAGTAAATACGAAAAAAAAAAGACAACCAAGTTCTTATTAACTGTATAAATGTATATAGAACTAGAACTTTGAAATTTTTTTGATACCACAATTCAATTATAACTGGAGGACAAAAGGGCTTAGAGGTTAGGGTGACTCCTCCAAGTCAAAACAAGGTTGTTAAATGAAATATTTCCTTCCACAGACAGCTTCAGTAGTCTTTAATGAATTCACGAAACTCCTAAATTCGTACAAACATAAAATGTTTATTATGTAAGTACAGAAGTAATTCGTTTATTCTTGAATTAAGTTATAAAAATAATTTGCTATATGAGTTTTAGTTTTATGTTTACAGCACCGCACAAAAAATACAATTTACTCATTATATTTAAATCTAAAAAAAAATTATTAAAAAAGAACAAAAATTTAATATTATTATTTTTATTCTAGCCCCTTTTTTGTACCAAATAAAGCTAATATTGAAAAACAGAAGCAAAATTTTCTATTCAAGTTCTTAGCTGATAATCAAAAAGATTATCAATCAAACAAAATGTTATTACCTCTTTGCAGAAATGGATTTAAAGGATATTATAATAAATCCTTTTAATCCATTTCTGCAAAGAGGTAATAACATATAGTATAAAGGGGCTTATATATATATATATATATAAAGCAAAAAGCTCTCTCTATAATGTATAATTTATACTGATTATAATACGTTTCGTAAAAAAAGGGGAATTCACTTACGTGTTATAACAATACACGAAGATTTTTGATAAAAAAGAATACATAAAAAGTTTCATAATCTATAGATCCTTTTCGTTTTAAATAAACAGTATAAAATTTTTCTTTATTTTTTTCATTCAACTACAGTTAAATTTATAGTATTAGTACGATGAATGACCACAAAGCTTTTAAAAGAAAATTATACTTTCAAAGAACATTTTCATGGTACATAAAATATTCTACATTTAGAATTCTCAGTGAAATCATTAAAAAGACGAGCGCAATTTCTTAGAATACGGGAAAATTTCATCGATCTTTTCAAGGAAAAATTCACGTTCCTGTTAATGTAAGGGCTTTCCTGTAAAGTTTCACCTGAAGTGAGCTTCAAAAAGGCATTGTTTCAACGTAGAATAAAAAAAGTCGTATGAATTTGAATCAAGCCATGTCAAACATTTCTACTCTTTCATACATTTCTAATGCGCGTTGTTTGCAATTTCAGTACAATGATTCTCACCTATTTTAACACGGTTTTATAATCTTCACCTGTATGTACCGGAATATTTGAATTCGATTTTTACCCTCTTTATAAGTTTCAGATTAATTGCACACTTGTCAAGGACGTATGACAATATAATAATTTCATAATTTTGTTCGTTTGTCCTGATCAGGATCATCAGGATTAATGATTTCCCCTTTCCAGGTTTGGTGACTAATTCCAGATTTGGCGACTAAAAGATAAGTTACAACCCTAAAGCGAAAACGGCAATGGGTATTCCAGATTCCAACAAAATGATGCTTTGAAGATTAATTTATCAATGAATAAATGATAGCTTAAAAAGCTAAAAAAACACTCTTTTATAGTGAATCGTACTAAAAAGTAAACAATAATACTTAATATAAGAACAAAATGATTAACGAGAAAATTAATGTCATTGTGGTGAAAGCGCGCAGGGTGCTTTGTACTGCATTTTTACACTAACTCTGCATTTCAGAATAGAACTAGTAAGAAATTATAACAAAATTGATATCGAACACTCCACGCTTTTACCACAATGACATTAATTTTCTCGCGTGTTAATCATTTTATTCTTATATTAAGAATTATTTTTTACTTTTTAGTTCAATTAATCATAAAAGTGTGTTTTTTAGTTTTTTTAAACTATAATTTTTTCGACGGAAATATCGCATGCCAGTTGTACATTAAATGTGATAATTTTAGTGATAATTCTCAAGCCTATCAGATAAAAAAAATATTTTAAGCTATCCGACTACTTTCGGAACAGTGATTTTAAAAATGCGCATAAATGGATAATTTTCATGATATTTAATGTCACTCAGATTAGAATACACACATAAAATTGTTTTAAGAACATTTTGACAAAAAAAAAAAATTACTTAAATACAATATTTTGGCGAAAAATTGACTTAGAATAATCTTTTTTCAAAATGTTCTCCTTTTGTGAAAAGTCCTTCTATTATAATAATATTTTTCCTGTATATAGCTCAGTCCTCTCTACAGAGGCTCAACTAGAATTTTTGAAAAATTCACATTATTTTCAGAGTTACCACCCATTGAAATAATTATTAGCTTTTTTTTCTTAAAATTTCTCCCCTCTGTTGTCGTAAAATATGGATAAACCCACTTCTAAGTTATATATTTTAAAAATTCTAG
>BMAV01018987.1:3349-33985 GCA_019973955.1 Trichonephila inaurata madagascariensis
GTTACACAAAGCCAACAAATACCATTAACAAATATTAAGAACAAAGCACATATGGACGGTGTTTTGTACTGACCACATTCTTTTCTCACTTGCCCTGTACTAAAGTTGAGTGATAGCAAGCGAGTGCTTTTGCGCTGCCTGAGACAATCAGTAGAATTATTACTAAGATCGAGGTTACATCTGTAAATTTGAATTGACTTATAATTCAATTTTCTCGGATCTGAAGGTATTTTTAGTACCTTTGTATTTAATAAAAATTTAAAAATGTTTATTTTCTCTTCTTGTTATTAATATTTCCCAACTGTATTTTATAATAAAAATGATGTAAGAATGCATGATTTATTTAATTAATTTGGCACTAATTTTAAAGTATGTGAAGAATTAATAAACTTAATTCTTAAGAAGGATGTTACCAGCATAAACGCATTGTAGTAAAGCTAAAAAAAAACCCTAAGAATTTCTTCCCCTCTTAACTTTTTTTGAACACCCTGTAATATCTCAAAGCCTATTGAGTCAGCAAATTACTTCGTTTAACTTTCTTTTCTTAGATGAATGATGACTGAACTGCGAAAAGCAGGTAGGTTCATAAGTCAAATCTCAGTTGACAGCAATCTGAGAGCCTCCACTGTGTATTGCTCTGGCCAAAGCGACGTCGGCACGTATAATCAATGCATCCACCTATAAGCGATGGCAAATACTGGAGTTATTTCAGCCTTCATTTTGCAGCAAGTGCAAAACACTTTAAGTGTTCCTATATGAACCAGAAACATTACCCATTGATACATTGCTAGCTGTCTGCACTCATGGTGCCCATTAAAATGAGTTCCAATAAACCTACGATACGTTTGCAGAGTTATGTTCTCAGACGAGTCACGCTTCTTGCTTGTCTAATGATAGTCGCTGTGTACAATTGTGGCCCCGACAGGTTCAATCTAGTCACATCCATGGAATGACCCAGAGTATGAAAACGGGGCATTATAATTTGTGGAGCCATCGCTTACAATAGTAAGTCATCTCTGGTTCATATTCGGCTCATCATAACGGTTCTAAAAATAATTAGTTGACTTTCTACGGTCGGTTACTCAGTCATTTTCTTCAGGGAATCGAATGCCCGTTCTTAGAAAAATAAAGCTATACCTCACATTTTCCGCATCGGTCTAAATTCTCTACAAATTTTATAGATGTTTCACTGGATGCCATTTTCCCCTAATCTCTCACATCTCAAATACATCTACAACGTGTTTGGACGCCTCTTGAATACTTTGCCACCTTTGTGTTCGAATGACGATCTGCGGCAAATTATTGATGAAAAATGGATGGTCTTCTCTTAGGACGCTATTCTTACCCTCATTGTCTCTAAATTTAAAAATGCATTGCTTCATTTATCACCATTTTCGGTATTCCTATAACTAGCTGAGCTAATGTTTTTTTTCACTTTGGATTGCGAATAGCTTTTTAAAATAAGAACCACTTTAATGTCTGGTGCTTATTTACTTTCTGGCCATCTTTCCTTGGTGTTGCATTTGTAATAATGGATAGTGTTCTTCGAAAATTGCTCTGCAGATTTAAAAAGCAATACATTTTCTTTATTTGCTTAAAAGGTTGAAAATACATTCATTTTTGAATTCTTTCACATTATAAATTGCCGTAACATCTATTGCACTGTTTCTCAAACTGTGGGGTGCTCCCCTCTTAGGGGGGTGATAGTCCTATGAGGGAAGCGTGGGCATAATGAAAAGTCGGAAACAAAATAATACTTAAGAAAAATTATTAATTTACTGAAAGTGTAAACAAACAAACATATTCTGACATAATAAAAAATAAAATACACGTTTACTTTAATATAATACTCATAAATATATCAGCACTGTGCAATGTATTTTATAATTAATTTAACAATACTAAATTAAGAACAAGTTTAATAATTACCAGTGTCATTATGGATTTGACTTATATAAAATTATATGCAAACATTAACACTTATTATGATAATTAGTAGTTTTATAATTAATCTTTTGAATACCAATTAAAAATTATGTGATTCGTTCCCCATTCCACCGTTTAACACATAGGCAAGTGTATGTGGTGTATTGAGGGGGAGGGAGTAGAAAAAGAAATCAAATCGTCTGTAATAAAAAAAAAAATTCGCAAAGACGGTCAAGGTAATTTTAGTGCATTCCAAAGCCTTCGGAATAACTTTATGGATAGCAGTACACAGAAAAGATCATACTTTGGAAAGATTCATATATACGTCTGGGCCAATTAACGCACTGACTGAGTGAGATGTTAATGTACGCCAGTAGTACTTAGAGTGATTAAAGTTGTATTATGGGTTTAGCGTTAATGTATAATATTATTGAATTTAATACATTGTTATTGTATGGAGGGGGTGGGGCCACAGCAATGAAAATTATGATTGAGTATTTGACCACAAATATTGAAAGCTTGAGAAGCACTGATCTATTGAATAAAAATTCATAACTACGCGGCAGATTGAAAATAACTGTTTGATTCCTTAATTTATCTCTAAATAATCTTCATATTTTTAATTTGCCTAAAATAATTATTAAAATATTCACTTAGTTAAAATAATTTCATTACCTTATTTAATAATGAATAGAAAGCAGAGATGCAAACATAAGTTTTGCCCTTGAATCAAAGTACTCTCAGCCAAGTACAGCAATAAGTAATGATGGACGAGTCCTAATTACTAATTCAATGATTTACCAAATAATCCTTCTGAATTTGAGGGAGCTTAATGATCAATTGTTAGAAAGAGAATAATTAGACATTACATTTTATGCATTTCTTCTAAGAAAAAATTACTTGAGTACGTAATTACTGAAATTCGATATCTCATAATTCTGACCAGTCATCAAATTTATGTTTCTGTTTGAGTTGTTTTCTCCTTATTCAGGAATAGAAAACGAGTTTTAATACACATATGTAATTTCACATATAACTGAAAACTTTGTAAATATTTTAATTAAATTATAAAAGTTACGAATAATTATTGTAAGATTTTAGGATGTAGAATATATATATTTCACAAACATTTATTTGTTTATTTTTTAAATAATATTTCACTTTTTATTAATTTCCAGTCAATCTTTTTAATATTTAAACAAATCAACTGACATGTAACTTTTCTAATTTATGACTTATAATTTCAAGATTCTAAAATTATAAATACATCAGCGAAGGCTTACAAATTAGAAATAAATGTGAATATTACAGTACATTGCAAAAATTTAGTTTTAATAAATATGAAAAGGGAGCTTAAAGAAACACATATGCGACAATTTTAGATAATGGATTAAGAATATTTTTTAATATAAACATTTTCTTATTAAATAAGAACAAGAAGAAAATTACAATGCATTATTTTCTTTTCATTGAATTTTTTTCTCATTTTGTTAAATGTTTTATTTTTTATTAAATTAAATTAACTTTATTTTATTCTTATTTTGTTTTTTTAACTGTGGATTTTTTTTTTTTTTTTTTGGATATGAAGGCAATACAAAGCCCTGGTAAAATTCAATTATTCTAAATTAGTTCTGCTTACTTTAAAAACACACTAATTCATTAACGTCTTTTAATATTTCCATTTAATAAAATTGTTGTATAAAAGTACTGAGTTTAAATATAACTAAATAAATTTCATGCCAACTCGAAAAAGTGTTCTGTAATTTATAAATTCTTCTAATTAAATGAATGTAAAGAGTAAGAAAGTGACAAATTCGTTGCAAGTAAGAAATAAAATTACATACCGTCTTTTTATGATAATTTTTCTTAATTAAAAAAATATCATAAACATACATTCCTTAATACTTATTTACGTAAGAAACTTACAGGAGTTCTTCCTTTAAGACGTTGTCTTATCTTTTAATTAAACTTGCAATTCCCCCTTTAACTCTTTCAACTAACTCTACATGAATTGATTAGTTCGGAAAGATCAACAATGGGATCCTAAGTCCTCTTTCAATGGATCTGAAAGGCCTTTCACTTGACAGAACCAGACACAGGACTTCAGTAGATCAAATGACAAATTGGATGCTTGGGAACATACATTAAAACTTAGCTAACAGCTACATATATATATATATATATATATAATTTGTAATAGTAAATTGAATTTCATGTTTATTTGTAAAGCAAAATAAATCTATTTATAAAGTAACTAATTTTGGAAATAAATGTATTGATATGTTTCTATGTATAAAAGCAAACGCGGCTGCATTTATGTTGCAACTCAACGTTGTATCTTAACTTTACATGGATTAAACTGTATTTACCGTACAAAACTGCAGTTCAGTATTTAATGTCCAATGTTTCCTTTTGTAATTAAATTCTTCTATTTCAATGCTATTAAACTAACTGAAATTATATTCAGCCATTTAAACAACTTTATTTTTACAGTTTACATTGAAAAAAACAAGTTTAATGTATTCATCCTTTATAAAATTGAATTATATATTTTTTTTCAAATAAATTTGTTACACCAGAATTCTTAAAATAAAGCGATTCGACAAAATCAGTAGGAGGACAAAACGTCGAAAATTATTGCTAAAATAATTCTGATAGTTTGTCTCGAGCGCTTTTCTGAGCATTATATTACATCCATAACGTAGTGACTAGAAAACCACGATGCAAAATATAAGGATGGGAAAGAAATTAAAATAAAATACCCGATTGGTATTTTGAGAAAGGTATAATTGTCGTGTAGCAAGTGAACTTTACATTACTTCTGGCGTGATGTAATGGAAGTAGGGAGGATAATAAGGAACAATTAAAAACTAGATAAAATTTCCGACGTAAAGTTTAAATTTGAGTGGGATGCAAAATTACAATTTATATGAAAAGTATTCTTGAATACAATCCCAACAAAGACATTAATGAAATTATTGAATAATTATACCATACTTTATTGAAAGATTATTAAAAGTCTAAGCCATATTTTTTGGAATAAAACCAAAAATTTCCTTTGAATAATATATAGAGAATCCATAATATATATACACAGATAGCTATAGAACCTAAGTATAACTATTCAAGATAAGAAAGATTAGGCACAGTAGTACAATAACAAACTCCTGGCCTTAGGAAACAAGATTGCAGGTTTAAACAAGTTTTAGGGCTAGCCAACCTCCACCTGTAATTTGCCTAAGCCACTGAGCTAAAGGGAAAGGAAAGAATAAGTGAAAGTCAAAACTGTGAAGGTCAAAAATGACATATCCTCTCAGTAGCATAATAGTATCTTAGCCTTAGTACTATGATTCTGGTGTTAAACATAGTTTTAAGGCCAGCCAAACCTCAACCATATTTTCCTATACTACTTGGTTGCAAAGAAAAAAAAATTGGGTACGTTTTCAATAATACTAAACATAATTATAAGGCACTAGAAGAATAATGTTAAAAATACTTAATAATACTTAAATAACTTGTCTCTAATAAACTATTGAGCCCACAGTAATTAATAACTTCGAGACGAACGTAAGAAGATAAACGGCAATGTTATAAAAGGTACCGTTGACCTGAGGTAAGAACTGAGAAATAGAAGACATTTTTTAAGGCGATATGGTACCATCTTTAAAATTTTTTTTATTTTTAATATTTGATATTTGGTTTTAATTGTATTTTATAAAGGTTAATGTTTAATAATAATTCCATACAAAAAAATTTTAATTTGTTGCAAAATGTTTGTAAAATTTAAAGTTTTTAAATTTTTTTTAACATTTTTTAAACCCCTAAGGCTTTTTTAAATATGTTTCTTTTCTTTCAAAATTTTTTTTCCAAGTACCTTATAATATACTACATAAAACCGTGCATGGGTTTTTTTCTGCTACTGCTCTTTAATTTTTTATTAATTTTTTTATAGTTAAACTTACAAAAATTCTCGAAAAAAAAATTAATTTTGATTTTAAAATTTTTTACAAAAAGTACTAAACATGTTAGAGCTAATTCAATGCACAGTTTTACAAAACATACATTTCAGAACATGTATAAAAAGTTTCAAACCCTTACTTCAATTATCAAAAAAGCCTTAGGGTTTTGAATAACAGTGAATGTACAAAAATTCAACATGGAGAAAAATGAGTTTAAAGTTTTCATTTCTTAAATAGCATGATAAAAAATTCCTCCAATAATCTGAAACTTTTATGTAATGTTAATTAGTTTGTTTCAAACTGTTTACCACAAATTTTTTTAAAAATTTACAAGAATAAAATAATATACTTGTATAATGAATATATAAACAAAAAGGTCAAAATTTCATAAAACATTATCTTAACAATTTTTAAAAAAATTACAAACACATTTTAGAGTTTATTTCATGCACAGTTCTATACCACTATAATAAACAACATGTACACAAATATTCATACTCTTTTTTTCCATAATTTTAAAAGCCTTAATATATTCACAAAATCCATAGGGTCTTCCAAAATTTACTCGCAAAGAAGCATTTTTGCAAGTATTACATAGAATATTTTTATCAATAATGACGTATGTTGGAGATTTGGATATACCAGTATATTTTTCATCCAAACGAGAAAAAGTATTGCATTCTTCTTCAAGTTTTGCACACCTCAAGTTAGTGTTTTGAGAAACTTCTGAACTTGTCTTAGCATCTGAAAACCACCTCTTCAAAGCTTTCGTTGTGGCAGATTTAGTACGTTTTTTAGGCCTAGGCATGTTAACTTTTAAACTTTTTAGAGAAATCACCAAATTCCTTGTCGTAAAGCAACTTTTCTTACTCTTCAGAACACAGAGTACAAAAATATAGTTAAATTTGTAGGAACAGAACTTCAAAGAAAACGCAGTAGAATAACTCTCATATAATAAAAACAAAACAATTATTTCATTTCAGTTTAAACACTCATCAGCGTGGAGTAAAAAAAAAATTAGTTCCTTATTTATCAGGCTCTTTTCTAGCAGACGATCTGAAAATTAGGCGTGGCAGCTTTGTTTAGTCTACTGACATGCAGCAAAAATGGATAAATATCTGAATAAAAAATATAGATACAACTCTGAAATTTGGCAGACACATTAAGAAGGATTAAAAGCATCATATAAGCCAATAAAAAAAAAAATCGATAGTTTGATGATTTTTAGGGTACCATATCGCCTTAAGAATAAAAAAACATAACTATGTTATTCAAAGTAATGCATTCCCAAATTTTTTCAACGTTAGAAATTCACTATTAACAAGAGGAAATACGTTTAAAGAATTACAAAAAGAACTGACATTTTCAAAAGTCTAATTGAGTAAGAAGAGAAATTTAAAATGAAGAAATTCAAGTTTTCTAAAACTTTAAATTTGAAAAAGAAATTAATCGAAACAGGAAAATTGATGCTTTTTTGTCTTAAGTTGTATAAGGAAATATTTCGGTTAAATTTGATTTGTCAATCATTATACTATTTCATTTGATTTCATATAATATTTTTGTCTTATACCCAGAAGACATCTAGATAGTTTACTTTTATCCTAAATCCCTTACAAAGGCATTCTGCTGCTTCCTTTCTGCTATTATTTTCCTATTTTACTTCTCGCTACGAATTTTAAAATTTTCATTCATATAATTTAAAATTGAGCATATAAATAAATGTTCTTTCAAATATTCTTTTTTAAAAAATTTTTGAAGTATACATAAATGTAAAATGAGTTAATATCGCAGACGTATTACTTATCAGCTTTATGTTACTTGTATAAAATGCTTATAATTTTATTTTTAATTTAATTTGATCCAAGTCAAAAGTTCAGACACAATTTTGCTTTTTTTCCAATAACCTTTTTCAAATATGGGCTTAAGAAAAAAAAATTCACAATAATTAAATATGTGATTATTAAGACTATTCCTAAATATTTTCTTAAAACTCCATTAAGTACAATAAGTGGTAAAAAATAGTTTCCCCTTATACACATTTTGTTTTATATTATACAAAATCTTTCTTCCTGCAATAGAATTTCCAAAGCTCAATATAATGATTTTTTTTTAAAATTCAAAGTCATCCAAAATATACTGAATTACTCAAAAGATTCCAAGCTATTCAATGAGTTATTTCGTTCTTTAAAAATGGCAACATTCCAAGGAAGAGTGAGCAGCCGTCGATGAATGTCAAATTGATAAATTGTGTCCTTTTGCAGGTCAGTTCCGATTTTTCTACTTCTCCAAACTTCGAAGAAAACTTTGGAAGTTTCGGAGCAATTTTTTAGACCGCAAAAATATATGTTCGAGGGGCAGTTAAAGTGAGTAGCGTCCTCAATATTTTAAACTACTTTCGATGTCAGAAATTTTACTTGGGGACAGAAATAAATTATTAGCAGCAGGTTAATGGTTTGGCGCTTTATTGTTTTCCTCTATTAAATGTATTACACGAATTCATAAAGATTGATGTATTTTTTCAGGTTTAGTTACAAGTTCAATGATTTTAATGAGTTGCATAATTGTAAAAACATTTAAATACGTATATATATATATATATCATATATTTGTGTGTGTGTGTGTAAGGGTAATTAAATTAGATTAAAAATTAAATTCCCTATCTAGCACTTAACTTTTATTTTTTTCATTATCTCTTCGAGTATCAAACTAATCACCCATTTATTTCTTCCGAACATATGGACTAGTCAATAAACATGTCTAATTCCAGATTTAATAGCTCTATATGGCAGCATTAACTTTCAAGTGCACTCACGAAATCCGCGATCGGTGTTTTAAGTGTTAACCCACTTAAGGTTTTCACGGTGGCGTGCCTTTGATCTCTGCTTCTTGGCTTCAGATGAAATCTAGATATGATTGAATAAAGTTCCTTTTTAAAAACTAAGTCTGTTTCTGACTCCAAAACATGTCATGTATATATATATATATATATATATATATATATATATAACGATAATGAAATCATATCTAAAACAAAATTTCACTCTCATTTTTACTATTTAACTTTTACTTTTTATGATATATTCGAGTCTTAAATTGAACACTTAATTATTTCTCAAAAAAGATATTCTAAACACAATAGTTCCAATATCAGCTCGTTAAATTTTATGGTATTCGTATGTACGCTTCCGCGTTTAACTTTCCAATCGAAAACATACTAAACAGTGTTATTTAGAAGTTCTGGAAATACGCATTCAGTCCAATTAATATTTCCAATATATATATCAGTCCAACATATATTATATCTTATGGTACTTTAGAAATGTGGGCAGGTTCTGAAATATGAAGCATTTTTGATAGCAATACAAAATGCTCTTCTTTTATTGCTCTTATTGATATGAAAGGGATATAATTAAATTTTTTAAAAAAAATGATTTTAACAATATATTCGTGTTTTTTTATATTGATTTTATAGAAAGTCTTTTTGAATTGATATTTTTGAGTTATACATCTACTTCTAATCATTTTGCAATACATTATATTATTCGTCAGTTTCATTTTGCTTGTGTTCTTTCTTAGTAAGATATTTTATAATTGGTATTAGAATTTCACAGTACGTTTAAGTATTTTTTAATGCATTAACTAAACTCTGCTATTACAATAATTTTTGTCCTGATAACTTTTAATAGACAAGAAACACAACTTAATCTTTTCCGGGTAATATCTTTATGTATATGTACAACTACATTTAGCTTAAATAATATTCGAAATTAAGGGGACATGGCAAAATGCATGGCATTTGGCACATACAAAAATTTTTAATTTAAGGATTTTCAAAATTTTTTTGTTTGCCACCTATGTGTGTATACTATGTAAAACAGATTTTGTGCTCAAGTTTTCATAAAATGCTAGCCATTTAATTTCTAAAGGGAAAAAATTGTGATATGAATTTAAAATACTACTCCTCCTACAAAAGGTTATGTACACGCATGAAATTTGATGTAAAAGTACGTCAAACTATGTATAACACAAGTTGGTATGAATTTTGTGATAACAGGATTGGAATTCGTACAATGCTTCTTTTTAAGAAAGCTTATTGAAAATTCCTTAAAAAATGTATAAATTCTGAGTTCAATTACATTTAAAAAAATAGTATTGCTTTGATTGAAAAATGCAAACCAACTTTTGTTACATGTACTATTGGCAATAGGTAAAAAAAAATTCAAAGCATTAGAAACAATAGAAAAAAAGCTTTAGCATTTTAAATGAAGATAAACTAGTTATTTATCTTTCTGAGATAAGTTAAGTTTAAAGTTTTGATTGGTCATAGGCATGTAAATAAAAACGAACGTAAAAGCTACCATAATTCTGCGTTTTTTAAGTTTAGAGCTTTCAAATGTTTTCGGTTATAGAAAAGTATATAAAGAATAATTTATGCTAAGAAAATTAGATATGATTTTTTGACTGATTTTTCACAATTGAATCGAACAACCACCCATACTTCCCCGTTCTCGGGTTTTGTTCTCATTGGTTTCTGATATTCTTGCTTTTCATACACATTGAATAAAAGCAATTTTGCTCGCTGACTCTCACAAAAATATCTTATTTTAGTTAACTGAATCGCACTGTGTACCCTTACGTGTTTTTAAAATTTCCAGTTCACTTTAAAAAGTTCGTAACAGCATCTAGCTTATTCTTGTTTCAATATTGTTTTTAAGGGAAAAATGTTTTTCTTTTGCAACAATTTATTCTCCACTATGTTATAAATATTGCAATAGCACGGGAGTATAAGTGCATTAATCCAGCGTTTCTCAAACTTTGGGGCGCCCCCCCCCCCCCCCTTGAGGACCGTGATAACTCTACGAGGAAGGCTCGAGCATATAGAAAATTTGAAATCAAATGATTATTTTAAAAAATTACAAATTTACTGAAAGTAGACAAACAAAATACATTCTGACATAATAAAAAATAAAATACACATTTACTCTAACATAAGGTACTTATAATATTATCAGTATACTGCACTGCATTAATTAATTTAAGAATACAAAGTTAAGAACAAGTTTTTTTAATAATTAACAGTGACCCCAAGATCTTGTCATATATAAAAATTGACACTTATATTGATAATTTGTACAGTTTATAATTAATCCCTTCAATGCCGATTAAAAGTTACGCGATTATCCTTACAATGCCACCGTTTTCCAAGTAAGTTCGTATTTATGATGTATTGGGGGGGAGAGAGAAAAGGAATGAATAAGCAAATCGTCTGAAATAAGTAAAACCTTCACAAACATTGTCTTGCTCATATTTTTGCATTCGAAATCCTTCGGAATAATTTTATGGATATCTGTGCACAGAAAAGATGATATTTCGTACTGACATATATATAAGTCCGGGGAAAGAAGCGAGACTTTTATATATGCTTGTGGCATTTAAGAGGGTTTAATTGTATTGTAGTTTTGGCGTCAATGCATTTCATTGTTATTGTATGGAGGGGGCACGATGAAAATCTGAATTGAATATTGGGTCGCAACTATTGAAAGTTTGAGAAGTACTGCATTAATCTGTTTGCATATTTGATAACAGCTAGTTTATAAGAAGGGTTATATAGCTCAAGTTTTTTGAACAAATTTAATTGATTCGATAAAATGCTCACTGAAGTGGTTTTAAATGAAGTTTCCATATTCTTATGCAACTAAATCAGGGGTGGGCAACATAGCCCAACAAGGCAGTCAAGAAATCTGCTTTGAACCAAGATTTATCTCCCGAGTGTGAACAAAGATTCGTCTTGTAATTTTCACTATCAGGAAAAAAGAATTCCTTTATTCCTAATTAGGAAAAGGAAGTAAATGAAAGTGTTTCTACTAAGAGATTTTCTGCTTTGTTTGGAGGACGAGTTCACAATAAGATTTTAAGATTGTAAGGTAATTGTTCCTAAATGCAATTGGCCCCTGTTATCACTTTGCTGCATATATTAATACAGC
This sequence comes from Trichonephila inaurata madagascariensis, assembly GCA_019973955.1. NCBI lineage: Eukaryota > Metazoa > Arthropoda > Arachnida > Araneae > Nephilidae > Trichonephila > Trichonephila inaurata. The sequence continues at coordinate 15,219 of BMAV01018987.1, forward strand.
ACCAGAGGAGATGCAGCTTGAACTTATTAACTTGGAGTCAGATCACAGTGGGAAGAAAATGTGCAAGGTATCGGACAACGTTTGTAAGTATGATTTTAAACAAAAATATAAATCTATAATTTTCATGATATTTAGTGTTCGAATACATATATAAAATCATTTTAAGGACATTATGACAAAAACAATTATTTAAATGCAACATATTGGCAAAAAATTAACTTAGAATAACCATTTTCAAAACCTTTTCCGTTTATAAGAAACGCTTCTACAATAATATTTTGCTTATATAAAGTAAAGACTTCTCCAAAGAGTCTGAACTAGAATGTTTGAAACATTCACATTATTTTCAGTTACCCCCGATTGAAATAATTATCGGCGTTTTTTTCTTAAAATTTCTACCCTCTGTTCTAGTAAAGTATGAATAAGTCCACTTCTAAGTTATACATTTAAAAAATTCTAGTTGAGCTTCTGTACAGAGGTCTGAGCTATATACAGGCAAATTATTATTATAATAGAATCTTTTGAAAATGGGTCAATCTTTGTTCATTTTTTGTCAAAATATTGTACTTAAATCCTTTTTTAATTGTAATAATATTCGTAAGACAATTTTATATACGTTTTCTAATCTAAGTGATACTAAATATCACAAATATTATCCATTTATACGCTTTTGCAAAATCACGATTCCGAGCGTATTCGGATATCTTCATGCTATGGCATTGATTTTTATAAATTTTTGACAGTTGAAAAGTTTTAATGTATGATGAAATTTGATGGGGAATTGTTAATTATATTTTAGTCGACAAGTATTTGTGAGCTATGTTTTTCTTGAATGAAGATTTACAAGAGTAAATGTAGATGTAAGTACAACAAGATGACACACACTTGCAGGTTGTGATGAGAATTTAAACAAACAATTTCACTCTTGATTTTTAAAAAAAAATGTAGAATAGTGTAACAGAAGGCTCATTTGTCTCATCGTACCTCTAAAGATAAATTATTTTACATAATTAACGAAATTTTTTCGTTTGAAATATTTAAAATATTTTTTTAATTATTTTTCCTGAATCTGTAATCTTAATTTTAAGAATGCTCATCATTTAAGAAATTAATCCAAAAAACAGCAAATTTGCAAAATGAATAATGTAAAGCAAAAAAAAAGTCTTCTATTACTGAAAATTCCCCCGAAATCTAAAAGAAAATTATTGTGTTGTTCTATTCTATATACCACGTTAAGTGAGAATTTTAAGTGATGGCCTAAGACTCCAAAAGAAAAATGTTTTAGTTAGTAATATTTCTTCACAAGAGAACAGCTAATGTTTACCAAATATTACATCAACCCATTTAAATTAGTAAAAAACGAGCAATTACTGTCATAAATGTCTAAAGGAAATCTTTTGTTAAACATCTCTTTCTTTGGTTATATATATTCTTCATGCTCAAATATCCCCTTCAGAATTATATTTTAACTGCATTCAAGAAGTTTGGATTTTATGAATATTGGGCTCTCAAAATAGTGTCAGATGAAAAGGTTTTCAGAAAATATTGTTGCACTAGGAAGAGACAAAATCAACTGACAACGACAATTATTAGAATAAGAGATTTATCAAAATAGCCGAGGACGAACAGAAGACTACAGGAAGACAAATCGGTGTATATACACAAAGAAATATTATAACAGTATGATTACAGTTATAACATTGGTGGTATACGCACTCTATATTAACAAGCTTTACAATGTTCCAGAAATGGTTTTCTTGAACAGTTTCATTAGCAATAACTCGGACTAAGTTACACTCTCTCTTATCTCAGTCTACGTACAAGATTGTTCTCGTCTGGCATGGTCATCATCCCAAAGGACCATAAAATAGGTCCCTTAAATATTTCCTCATAGATATTTCCAGAAGAATTATTCCTTGGCAATACCATTTTTCGCTAAATTTGTCGCCAAGAACGATACAATTGACAATCTTGTTATCCTAAGCATATTTTGCAGGGTTACCATAATCTTATTTTTCTGTTCAATAAGTGAGCTACCTCTGTAAAACTCAGAGTGGTCGCAGTAGTAGCCTAGTGGTCAAGGTATATGATCGTGGCTCCCTTGTCACGAGTTCGAGCCCAGTCCAGCAGAAGACATGCCTTGTAGGGGCGCTAGGCACGTTAAATCTGTCTAGAACTCAAACGCCCTCCCATTCGTCAGGTGTGGTAGTTAGAAGATGGAGTGTCAGCTCAGGTGTCGTCCTTATCACTTGACCATGGTTCGAAATTACGAGGTCCATCGCCAAAAGTCCTCGTGTAGCTGTTAGATTATATTAGAAGTTAATATTCACTCACTCACTGTAAGACTTAGCTTCCCGAAAGTAGAGTGTTACTGAGGGGAATACAACACACGCTGTGTGTTTCAACATTTAAGGTATCCGACTGCGTTCGGAACCGTGATTTTGCAAAAGTGTATAAATAGATAATATTTGTGATATTTAGTGTCACTTAGATTAGAAAATGTACATAAAATTGTTTTAAGAATAGTATTACAATAAAAAATTATATTTAAGTACAATATTTTGACAAAAAATGAACATAGAATGACCCATTTTCAAATTATTCTGCTTTTGTTTAAAATGCTTCTATTATAATAATATTTTGCATGTATATAGCTCAGACCTCTGTACAGAGGCTGTACTAGGATTTTTCAAATATATCACTTAGAAGTGGTTTTATCCGTGTTTTACGACAACAGAAGGGAGAAATTTTAAGTAAAAAACTCCAATAATTATTTAAATTGGTGGTGACTCTGAAAATAATGTGAGATTTTCAAAACTTCTAGTTGAGCCTCTGTAGAGTGGTCTGAGCTGTAAACAGGCAAAATATTAATACAATAGAAGTATTTTTTACAAAAGGAGAACATTTGGGAAAAAGGTTATTCTTTAATTTTTTGCCAAAATATTGTATTTAAATAACTTTTTTTTTGTCATAATGTCCTTAAAATAATTTTATACATGTATTCTAATCCAAGTGACACTAAATATCATGAAAAGTATACATTTATGTGCTTTTTTAAAATCATGGTTCCGAACGTAGTTGGATACCTTAAAACAATTTTATACATATATTCTAATCTAAGTGACTCTAAATATCATGAAAATTATCCATTTATTGGCTTTTTTGAAATCACGGTTCTGAACGTAGTTTGATACCTTAACCATTTATGAGTTATATAACATCCAAATAAAAAGGGTGTTTCTCTGTTTTTTTAAAAAAATTTTTTTATCAAAATATTGATCATTTGCGAAAAGTTCTAAAACCTGTAAATAAAGAAGCCATTTTATAATGACGAGGGTGAATAAGGTGTTGCAAAAAGTTTATGATTGAAAAGCATTTACTTAGAAATGGTGAGTTATCTTGATTTTACTTTAGATGAAAAAAGAGAAATAAGAGGTGGGAAAGAGGGATACTGATAAATATTCTAGTCAAACATTTATTTGCCATCTATATGGATGAAGCGTTTTATATTGTATCTTTTTATCCATATTTACAATTTTCCTGAAAAAAAATTCCATCCAGCTCTAGAATTTTCAAAAAAAACATTATCATGAGTCTGTGAAACTCTGGAAAAAATTTTAGTTAAGAAATCCCGTTTCTATTCTCTTTTACAAAATAATATAATGTAGTTTCTTTTTCTACAGATAGTATTTATATATTAATATTTTTTATTTTATCATTTATTTGGCAAAAAGGAACATTTTCAAGAAATATTTTTTAAAAACTAAATCTTAAATCTTAAGATGTATTTCCAGAATTGGCAAAGTTTTTCTTTTAAGCTTGCATTTTTTTAAGCTTTTCGATCTTATTCATTGTGTTAAAAGTCCGCGTTATGCACCGGATTTTACGGGTAGTAAAAATTGTTAGCTCAATACACATTTTAAAATGTTGCAATAACTGTAATGCATTAAATATGTAATTTAAAATTCACTAGTTTTTTTTATGAACAGTGAATTTACAACGTCATTAGAACTTGAATACCCAATAAATAGCCATAATGCACTCCAAAAATATTGGATCATTAAAAAGTAATTACCTGTGAACAATTTTTGATTTATTTCGCGTGTTTATATTATTTATGACAATACGTGAAGAGTATAATTGTTTTGAATTTGAAATGATTTTCATATAATTTATTACAATAATGAGTATGCAGTAAAATTAATTGTGATGAATGTATTACACAATTCGCGCGTACGTTGAATTAACTAATCTTCCATATCTGAAGAATAATGAAAAAAAAATTCATTTTTTTTATTTTCGAAAAAGAAATCTGATTTTTTTATAACAATAAATCTATGTTTTATAATACTCACTAATTAAATGAACACCTGAAAAAAATATTTCACCTCAGAAAAAATGGGAAATTCAGAACAAAGAAAAAAATGTTTTAAGAACAGTAACAATAAATATTAATGCTTAGCGATACCTTCAAATTTGTGGCCCATATATGCACAACGCTCCAGGATAATCGGGACATTTATTGTTAAGTTGCTGACAACACAATGATTCAGATATGCATAGCAACCGTTGTTCGGAAATGTCTTCGTTCGGCACTAGGTGGCATTGTTCAAAAAAGTATTGGAGGAAAGAGGCCATTATTATGGCATTCATTTGAGCTGCCATCACCTGCAGGGAAGGAACCTTTTACAAATACCGAGCTGGCAGATGTGCATCTGATTTATGTGGTTTGACAGAAAGAAACACACCTGCAGTAAAAAGATTAACTTCGAAAGTTGCCAACTGAGAGAAGCAGCGGACAGCCAGATGTTTACTAATTTGAATCACAATTTGTGTGAATATGGATCATTACGAGGTAATAGACATAAGAAGGGCGGGGCATGATAGACTCAAACTCAAAGCCTGTCTCATATTTAACCAATAAATATTTCAAATAATCGCAGTCTTGTGTTTTCGTTTATTGTAACTTTCAAACTACTTTCCCGTGATGTATGTGACCATGGATTGCTATGGAAATATGAAACTTTCGGATGCCTCCTACCTTCCCTTTAAATTTGTCCCTATGATCTTAGGACACCTAGTATAAAAGCACTAGTTGTTTTTCTCGAATTCCCCTTTTTTATTTAGAAAAGTTTATTTTTAAATAAACCTAAGATCAAGCACAGCAATTTAACAATTCACATTAGCATGATTCATGAAATTTCTTAAAATCTAAAACGCCCATCTCTGCTGCATGTGTTTTTAAATTTATTTGATAAGAAAACAAAAGTAATGTAAACGGTAAATAATGAATGTTTATTCTAAATTATTCGTACTAGTAATCATTTATCTCAGATCGAGAAATATGGCTTACGGCTCAATAATAGCTTATTTCGAAAAATATCTTCGACTTTAATCTCTAATAATAAAACATACTGTTTTGATTAAAATATAATCTTATATACACGATACTTAACTTTATCATACAATATTTGGAAAGTCATTTAACTTTATTGTATTTGTAATTTATTTCCTATTTAACGGCTGAATGATCTTATTTATTAAATATTACCCATAATCTTGCCATCTTGCTTCATCTTCTTCAAGCCTGAGGGTGAAATTTAACTTTATTTTAGTATTTTTAATGATAACGTTGATTCAGTAACTTAAAATTCCTTCAATATTTCATGTTTTCAGTTTAAATAACTCATATAAGATAAGTAATAGCTGGAATACTTTATATAGGGTGAATAATAGTAGTAAGTATATGATTAATAATTTAGAACAATAATCAACCAAATGAGTTTATATTTAAAATAAAGTATTCACTATTTATAGAGTTGCTTTACGCCACAAACAAATTATATACATATAAATTATTCCCATTCATTTTCGTTTCAAGTACCAATAAAATATCAAAGTCAAGAACTAATTATTTATATTTATATTTTTATAACTTCTTTTGTTTTGATCGAAGTTTCAATATTTTAATAGGAACGATACATCCTAAATTTCAGTTTTTGTAAGTAATTCATACCCTTGTAAAATATTGGGTTTACTTAAACAAATGCATATATAAACAAAAAACAAGTAATATAAAAAAAAATTAAGTCAATTCCTACTTAGATCAACAAAGAAAAATTTTATTTTTTAGCTACTTTTTATTAAATATTTACAAATAATATAAATAGGTATATACATAGGACAGAATCAAAACATTAAGTGGTAATTAATTTTTATTAATTATCATTAAATTATCGTAATGTCATCCAAAACAATCGTTTAAATAAAATTTCAGTTCAACTGAATGTTTTAAAACGTGAGAAAAAAAAACATTTTCAAGTTTTGACACGTGGCCAAAAGGGTCGCTAAGTCACCAACGTGGATGTATTTGCAATTATTTAAATAATTAGTTTTAATCAATTATTTTTTATTAATTATATTTAAATTATTGTATTGTAATCCAAAATAATCATGTATATAAAATTTCAGCACAATTGATCGCTTTAAAATGTATTTTATTAAACATAACTAAATAAATAAATAACTATATAGAGAAAGTGAGCTAATAATAGGACATGAAAAAGTGTTCATAATGTTAAAAATGTGTATTTTTTTATTCAAAAAGGAATTACTTACTTCAGCAAACTAGAGGCTTAATTCATTAAAAACAATAAAAATGATTTGATCAAATTAGTATAGAATAAAAACTTTAATTCTCATCATGTGTAATATAAATATATGTAATATATGAATATACAATATGTGAAATATTGTTTGATGAAAACCAATAATTTTAACTCTGTATACATTTATACGAAGCTATTATTTTATTTTTAATAGCTCAAATACACTAATTTTTCTCATGATACGATATCCATATTGCACATTAAGGAATTTATTTATTTGTTTAATTAACTATTTTACTTACTTATTATTATTACATTTAATTTGAGTTGCTTAAATCTCTTAGTCTTTAGAAGCATAATATGTTGCCTGTATATGATCATATTTCTTTCTACTACTTTTTATGCGTACGAAAAACTTAATAAACTGTTTGCCTTTACTTTTATGAAGATCATAATATTTACCATAAAATGCTTCATAAAGCAAGATTCTTAGGAACATGCTTCAAGAGCAGGAATAGTGACTTTATGAACTACATAAAAACTAACGAAATTAGAAAGTATAGGTTTCTGTACTCAGTTCCTTTATTCTTTTCTATTACGTATTTTTAATTGATTATTCGTTTAAAATTACCTTTTTTTTCCGTTCCAGATTATGTGGCATAAAACTCTCAGTGAAACTCTAAATGACGTTATTTTCTGACATTAAAATGATTTAAACAAAAACTTATAATAATAGACATGTGCTTATTTCTTAAATATACGTGAAATGTTGGAGTTAGAGAAATGAGAATTTCTAGAAGAGATTATAATAAATTCTAGAAATTACAATTATTTCTAATGGAGATATAGCAATATCTTGTTATTCTAGAGCAAATGACTCGATATCAATATAGTGGATGAAGCTGTAGATATAATTTTTAGTATTTCTCATTTTTTAAAATGAAATGCGTAATATGTAATTTTATGTAAAATCATTTATCGATGTGATAAATCAAATGAAGTTTTAAATATACGCTTATTTGCTAACAAATATCCACCATTTTTTTTATGCAAAATGCAGCTGAAACTCTAAAGAATATATCAAATAAACAATTAATTTAACATGAAAAAATGATGAAAATGCAATGGAACACAAAAAAAACAATAACAATAAACGTTTGAGCACTGAATATTTAAAGTTTTACATTAAACAAATTTTTTATCGGTACTCATTACAGTTTCATATTTTATATTCAAGAACTTTGCATCAAGAGCTTTTACATGAAAAACATTCATTGAGTTCAGTAGTATAGTGCTTTTTATATAAAAGACTTAAATTGGAATCATTCTCAAATTTCTCTAGAAAACTTAAATTAAAATAGTTAGATTCTTTAAACATTTCATAATGTATCAATGTTGCAAATACTATCAATATTAAGACATTATCAAAGTCAAAAACAATAAAGAGAAATGTAATAGAAGACATAATGTATTCAAATAATTGCAAAAATCTTGTGTACAAATAATTGTACAAAGTTTTCGAAAATAATTTTTACAGACGATATTTAATAAGTTTTAGTTTCAGATATATTTCCATCTAACAATCTTTATCTGTACTTTCATATTAATTGGAATATATATATATATATATATATATATATATATTTCTTTTAATTTTTTTTATTCTTAGTTCCAATATCATATTTTAAAATGATTTCTTAAGATAAATATTGCCTAAAGATTTAATCTTTAATGTTTAAATTTTAGAATTTGTATCATTTATTTAAAATTCTATTAATCTAAGAATCTCATTAAGTTTCTTGAAAAGCATTCTTTTCTAAGCTAATAAGTTTTCTAATGTAAAATTTATATTCTTTTTGAACTATTCTTTATAATTATTGAGCGAATATATAGATGGAAAGCTATTAAATATCTGACGAAATTGCAAAAAAATTTGTAATTTGTTTGAAAGCAGAATTAATAGCTTTATAATAGCATGTTAATACTTTATAACATTATGTTATACGAGTTCTATTATATACATTAAGTATTTGGATTAAATTCAATAAAAATTGGAGATACTTACAAAGAAGAAATTTATATTTCTAATGATGGAAAAAGAGTTATATAAAAGGTCTATGGAACTGGAAAAAACATTTAAGCCACGTAAGTTAGGAATTGTTTTACTTATTTTTAAATTTTTCAATCCTACTTATTCATTTTTGTTTATTACCGAATATTTCATTACATGTCATAGAGTTTTTATGCTTTTTAGGAGTTCGATAATTTATCTTATCAATTAACACATTTAGTTGTCAATTACAGTATTGTAGAATATCAGTTATAAATAAATAATTATTAAAAAAACTATAAATTGTTTTTTATATGTTCAGATAAAATTTTGTTTTTTGTCCGGTTCACGAAAATCATATTTCATGTTTCTTTAACTGTATACTACGTAAAAGATATTTTTAAAAAAATTATAAAAAACCGTTTATATTCATAGAACCATTAATGTATTTTTCATCTCACAGAATTTTTCAGCAATAGTTTTCTGAAAAAAAAAATGTCTTTGTATTCTTCTGAAGAGAGACTTTTAACGTTAAATTGTCTCCGATGTCGATGAATCGCATTAAATTGTTTTATTCCTATTCCGTACTTCACAGACTTGTGTGAGAATAATTTTTCAAATTTTAAAATTAGATTCCATGGAAGAGATAATTTGATCTCCCTCTAGGTTTACCTTCTTTATCGGATAAAGAAACGTTTGAAAGAAATTATGTTTTTATTGGACTTTCATGAGATATTTGATAAGCTAGTACTTATTTATTTTTTAGTTCAAATTGCTTTTTTCTAGTGGATTTTGTTTTGGTTTTGATACACATTGATACTGTTTTGATAAATTTTTTTGAAACACGGATTAAAAATTACAACAAAAGTTACTCACAGTAACGTTACATATTCTTTGAATTTCCTGAAATTATTATGTTTTGCATTAGATTTACTTATTTATTACTTTTCACTAAAGTTCAAGAATCTGTCTGTTTTTTTTTGTTTTTGTTTTTTTGTCAAATAAATCTTTTATTCATTCGTTTACGAGCAGAAGGAAAAATTCTGTATAGTTTAGAAAGTCAACCACACACAACTTTCCCTTATATATCATACTGTAAGTATTTTATTTCCAAAAATAAAAACTCGGGTTTAAAGAACTTCGACATCACAATGCTATTATGCGTTGAACTTCCAATTAATTATCTAGAGATATTTATTTCCTCTAGCATCTAATCAGAATACCTCTAACAATTTGATATCCTTTAACACAAGGCTATTTTAAAAACCTCAGATTGCTTGTTAAAACTGTTTTTCTTTGAATAGTTTATTCTTCATCAAGATCATTAATTTTGTATTTATTTTATTTTCATTTATAATTGAGTTCGAATAAACTGATAGGTGGGAGGCAAGTACAGCACATTTGGGATGATATTAAGCGAGATATTTCATTCTCTGATTCTGCTCAAAATCAATTCTTTTTCAACTGTGGCAGATTTCTGATAGGTCATCGAACTTTATTGGTTCGAGCCTCTTTAATTTCTTCTTGTATCCACACTCAAAAGCAGGGGCAGTGCTACATTTTAGAATTATTTCAATAAATTCAATATAAATCAATAATCCGAAAAAAAATCGTTTATTTAACATACACATATTTGTGGAATCATTAGTTAAAAGGAGTTAGGAATGATCACCACCAGTCTATTTTGGGCAACCCAGTGCAGTTCATAAACACAATAAAAGCTACAGTGATTTTTAACAGTAACAACTGCTGATACGTTCGCTGGTCCAGAACTAGAGATCAGATAGCTTCCGTACATGTCTTTAGCACTAATAAAAAGACAAGCTAGCGAATCAACTAAACTGAATCCGTGCAGGTGTTTCAGGAGGTAGCCATGTCCAGGTTTAATTCTAAAGTTGATGACACCGACTGGTCTAGACAGGTCACAAGAAATGGAGCTTTCCATCAAGGAGTCTAGCATTAACAATTCTTTCAGCAATTTAATAATTATGAGGATGATTAGGCTGGGGAAGAGAGAGCAGAAACAGATTTAGCAAATGTGTCAACAAACTCCTTACCAATAATTCCACAATTATTTGTATTCCGCTGCAGGCCGACATTGTGCCCACTATCCATCAAATAATTAATCACAGGCTGATAAATAAGTACCATTCCATTGTTTTGAAAGGAGCCATATCATTACCTTGAAAAAGGCACAGAGGACGCAACACCATTCATTTAGCGAGGACATGGTGCATAATGGCTGGCGACTAACATTACCCCTAAACTAATGCAATCTAATTAATATGACACAGTATTAAATAATAATAGTAATTTTGGTAGCATTTTTTATACGATTCCGTTTTTAACCCTCCGTTATGCTCACGAAACTCTGAGATGCATGATAAAAATAATTTCGATGTCGCGTTCACACGGTGAGCGTGAACGCACCCTTCTTTCTTCAATCTGTCATTCTGCACTCTTGCACTAGGGTTCAGTGCTAAGGATGTGGTTGACCACTTTATAGTTCGGGTGGCAGGTTCTCTTGAATCTCATAGATGCAGCACACCCGACATCATAATTTTTATTGTCTGTGCAATTTTTAGTTAATTTTTATGTTTTTCTGTAACGTGGAGTGTAGGTTTCAGTTTTATGCTAAAATAACTCGAAACAAGTATTTTGAAACTTCTTTAAGATGGTTTTTCTGTTGAAAATTGAGATTCATGAAGATAGCTTGAGAATAGCATTCACATACCTCGTTCATTAGCACTCAGGACTGAAGAAATATCTAATGTTTAACGTCCTGTTCAAGACGAAGATCCAAGAGAAAGAGCACCAAGAAAATTGAAATTTCTGATTATATCTTATATGTTATATTACGACATGTTTAACACACGTATGTACCTAACGGAATCAAGTTTCCGCCAAAATAATTTTTTTTAAAAAAATGCTTTTAGCATTAAGTATATTTTTATCGTCGTAATTAATTTTTTTCATTGAGATGGTTAAAATTTTTTTTAATTTTATATATATATATCTATATATTTATATTTATATTCATTTTTCAATAATTTAATTGATATGTGAGGCCTCTTTTTACTTTTTTGCACCACATTCTTTTTTTTCCCTCCCTCCCTTTTACAACATATAGGTCCTTCGTTTGGTATCATTAAATCTCTAAGGTCTATTGAATGCTAGGGAGCTACAGGTAGATAATACTATTACCTATCACTTTAGTAATAATCCATTATTTATATAAGTAGGTTATGTTATACATACTACAAAAATAAAAAATTTTAGTAACAAACGCTGTACTTTATATCAGTACTAGCTGGTATACCTGTTCTTCACACGGATAAATTGAAAAATTAAACAATACAGATTGAAGGATAAAGAAGTTTTTAATGAGTTAATTTTACATTAATTTCAAATTAAACAAAAAATAAAAGCTTCTTTGCATATCTTAGCTGAACATAAAAAAATAACATATTTGTTAAATTTTAAGTCTGTAGATCTAATAGCTGAAAAAAGGGATTTTTATTTATTTCTAAATCAACGTAACTCTCTGGCCAGTCAATTTTGAAAACAACTTCCTAAGATGATCTCTGCGCAGCAAAAGTAACACATTGTTACAAATTTTGTGTAATGAAAGCTTAAAACAGTGTAAATAATTTATATCTGGAAGTATAATATCTCAATATTACTTTCAGTTGTATTAATTTTATGTTAAAATATTGCCACCACCTTTCCCTTCTAAATATAGTTTTATGATGAAATTTAAAAAAATAATGATTACACTGATCAAAGGAATAAATTAAAAGCGAGCAAGCACTGACATTAGAGACAAAAACAACATGGAAAAATTTGCTTCTCACAAAAAAGATAGATATATGCTGCCGTGGGCTTTTTTTGCAGATGGCAGATTTTTTCCCCTACTTTCTTGACAATTATCGTTACATTTTGGAAACTTCACACAATATCTTTATTAATTATGGCCTATGTGTTATTCTGATGTATAATATATATTATTGTAGAGTTTTATTAAAATCCATTCAAGTGTTTTTCCGTGAAAGATTAACAAACATCCATACAACCTTTCGCGTTTATAATATTAGTAAGGATTTTAGATATATATAAATGTTATTCTTTAATGACAAATCTCACCAATAAAATGATTAAATCATTTTCAAACGTAAGCATTAGGTGATAAATCTGAGAGATGCCTCACGCCCATAGATAGAACTCTTTAAAGCGCACCTAACGGAGGTTTAAATATCAGTTTGTTACTTCCATTTTTTTTGTTTGTTTTTTTTGTTTGTTAAGAAAGGCCAAAGCAATTTTTTTATGTTTATTTAAAATAGTAATACTCTTCTTAGATCCACGCATAAAGGAAAAACTTATCATATCAAATTATTTGGCTCCATGTTTATGAAGAACATATATCTGTCATAAAAAAGCTTAATAGAACAAGAAACTTTAGGAAATGGTTTATGGGCATAAGCAGTAAATTTTATGAGCTGCATCGAGAAACGATATAAGCGGAAGGTTTAAACATAAAAAGAGAGGTTCGTATTATGTTTCTTACTTACACTGCCTATAAGCTACAGGTTTCAATAAGAAGTTTGTTTCGTTGTAAAAAATCTGAACGAACTCCATCAAGGAAAAAAATTGTTAATGTTCCTTTTTCAATAAATTCTACACTGTTACCGATAAAATACTCAAAAATAGTAAATGTTTTAAATGAAAAAAGAGCTATCAGGATTAAAATTTCTAAAATATTTTGTTCTCTCTCTCTCTTTTCTGTTGCTCATTAAACTTTGTAAACAATTTTATGCTGAGATATAACTGATAACACAGTCTGATTTTTGTAAAACACTCTTTTCTTTCACCATTAAAATTGAGAATTTTTAAAATTACTTTATATTTTCAGAAAAGAAAAATACTCATTTTCATGCTTTTTGGGAATGTTTACTTTTCATTCTTATTATGAACATTTGAATATTTTATAACATCGTATGAAACCCAAAATTAAAATTTCAATGAATATAACAAAAGATTGTTCGAGATCCTTACAAAGTTTTAAAAATTAATTAAAAAAAAATTATTTATCCTTCTCTTTTACATGTTTATGCTTTTTTGACCCCCCCCCCCCGGTTGATGTCAGAGATACTTAGAGAGCTATGGATTCAGAATTGGAATGGTTTGTAACATCATGAAGAAATTAAATTAAAACTTTTATCATCTTACATTTTTGCGTTTAACCCCTTAATGTTTTGTCCGTACATCGTACGGGCAACCGAAAGCTAGTCCTGACCGGTTTAACCATACTCTGTAGGGGCACCGATATTTTCTTCTTTCCATCTCTGATTTGCTCATATTTTTATTTGTTATAGAGAAATTATTGATTCTAGTGTTTTTAAAAGTGGCAGTTTGTGTCATTGGTACTCACATACTTCTCATTCAGGATTTTCTTTGTGGTGAAGGTGGGAATTTTTCATTGTTTTCCGGAATTTATATTCTTGAAAATATTTGATAAATAACAGAGATTGGCAAAAGATATGTGCAATCTGTGTCTTGAGAAGAAATGAAAATGAATGGATAATCCAAAAACACCGATATCATCTGTGAGAGGTTTTCATCTCTTTCTTGGGCACCTAAATGTGTGGGAGGAAGGGAAGAAACACTCGCCATGATCCAAGCAATCTATTTAGTGATCACAAATAAAAAGGACATAAATTCAATTAATAACAGTAAGAGAATGTATTGGTTCCAACCGCGAAAGAGGAACAACGACGATTATACATGGAAGACTAGGAGACTATCAATTCGATCCTTACTTTATATAGGATCTAATTTATCATACAATTTGATCTAAAATCAATTTAATCTCAGTGAACAATCGTCACTTTAAAGTTTCTCCTAATAAGTATTATTCAGAATAATTCAATAATGATACCTGTCAGTAAGATCTCACCTGATTTATGGTTTATCTCATCTCCTACTCTCTATTCTAGCTAGAAAACTTTGACTATGTATAGTAACTTAATTGGCATATCACGATTTTCTTTTTCTGAAGTGTTGGTTGTGAATAACGCGAATAGATAGCCCAAAGATTTCACAAGAGAATTAGTGGAAGGATCGCGAATACATAATTCACACATCTTTGTCCCCTTTGCAATGCAAGACTTAGTATTACGCCACTCTTCAAATTAAATCAAATATATGCTCAGACACACAAAACCCTCAACTTTTTTAAAAAGATGTACTAACATGACATTTTAATCTAAGTATGAGAGAAATTCTTTCAGGATATATGAAATATACTTTATACATGGATAGTGTACAAATAAAAAGCAAACATTTATGAGAAGTTTGTGTTCTGGAATTATAAAATAAAAAAAATATATATTGTATGAAATTTTTAAAATAGAAAGTTAAAATAAAATTCTTCTCCATTTTCTCCTTCTGTTAAGTATTATGCTTAGTTATACGTAATAAAATATGTGTCCTTTTTTTTGGATAATTTTGGGTAATAAAAGAATTGACCGCTTAAAGGGTTAATTTGTTTTATTATCCTGCTTAAGAAGTGTTTCAAAGCTAAAGTTTTACTTTTTTGAGAATTTGAAATTTTTACATTTTCAAATTGTATAGATTAGCGTGTAGATTAGATAGATAGCGTTTCATTGTATAACCTTTCTAAAAATACTTTACTTGAACCTCAAAGGTAATTAGAAGCCCTTAACCCCTATTTTTAAATAATCATTGAAACTGGGTCAAGCTCATTTGAATGGTTAAAAATGTAAACAAAGTATTTGATTTTTGCTTAAAAGTTGAACGTCTGATATAAACCAAAACATTTATCTTGTATTGTAAATTGAACCATTTATTTTTTTTTCCCTAACCGATTAGAAATCTCACTGTGTACATTAAAATCAATTTATCTCAAAATGTAAATTCTGATGTTCGATGTAACTTTTTCTGAGGAACCACTGCTTCCAGCTATGTAAATTTCTATGATATATTTATAATGATGGCTAATATGTACTGAAATTAGCGTTTTATAAGAAACGCAAAAATGTTTCTTGACAATTTTTTTATGTGAAAAATGGGTCAAATTTCAATATGTTTGATAAAGTATTTTATAAATTATGAAAAAAAAAAATCAAAATTAGCTAAAAGCTCATTTTAATATAACGAGAAAGGTGTACTTTAATTGTATGAAAAATTTCAAACATGTACATATAACAGTATTTGATAAAAGGTACATCGAATACAGCCAATTTACAATGTCAGTATATATAGAGCGAGGTTTCCAACTCACCTTAAACCGAGTTAAGGATTGTTTTTGAGATACCATTTAATTTGGAGATAGATTTTTTTTTTCAATTATTCCTTAAAAAAATATAAGTAATCATCTTGAGTAAGTTTAATTTTCAATGAGTTAAAAATTTATTCAAGTGAATCAAATTAAACCTCTTGAAGGAGCTAATCCTAAGCTAGATCTAATAAAAAAGGTAAAATGTTATTAGTGTCCACAAGGTAATCAGAGGTGTCTAAGGTAAAGTTTTTTGTATACAGTCATGGATCCGTATGCATTTTGAACGCTTCCCCGTGACCGGCGAATGTCGAGTTCGATGTCCTCCGTCGCCATCGAGTGAGAGTTTTGAGAAGGGGATGTCAGCTCACGTGTCATCCTCGTCAGTCTACAGAGCTTTAGATTTACAAAGTACGTGAACAATAGCCCTCGTGTTGTCTTTTATTCAAAATTAAAAATAAATTAAGATTCGAACGCTTCCCCTGTTATGTTGAATCAATGCGGAAGCGAATTTCTGGAATTATCTAGGTACCGGTGATCTAAGAAATTTTTTTGATTTTCTGCAGAAAAATTGGCACACTATTAATACAATTTTGTGAATATTCAGTTTAAAGAATGACGAATAAGAAGATATATTGTGGAATATGGATTTTACATTATTTAAAAAAAAAATATTTAGCAAGATTTTTTAGCAAGATTTTTTTTTTGAAAGTAGCTGCATTTTATGTACTTTCGGCGGCATATCGAGTGGTATTTAAATAGAAAATAGCAAACATGTTAATTTGGCATGACACTTTATTTTGTTGATATTGCCTTTCATTGGCAGTTTCTTCTTGCTTTTTTTTTTGGAGTTCATTTTCAGTGATATAGACATGTAAATAAGTGGTTTTTAGATAGCTGATCATACTAATGGTTCCACAAAATGTCTGTCAATCCGAAATTGGTTGACAATATTGGTGTCAATTGCATTAGTAGTCCACCAAACACAATACAGGGTGATTCGAAAAGAGGTATCATAAAATCAGGTGTATAACGCGTACCCATAATTTTTAGGTATATTCTCCCTATAACGCGTGCCCCCTTTTATTACGAAGAAATCTGAAATATATTTATACATTATTCTTATGTTTTGCAGTAATTTATTAAAGGTATTATTGCAGACTTTTGAAAAGGTAGTTTTTTTCTAGAACTACAACTCTCTCTCTTTTAGTTAATAAGGCAAATCATTTCTTTTAAATAAACAGATTTTCGATACATGTTGAAGTAAAATCTTTTCTCATGCCCATCTCTTTTGTTATTTTTAAAGCTAACACTGTTATACCTGGCATATAAAGCGCACCCTAAAGTTTCGATCTTATTTTTTGTGTTAAAAATGCGCGTTATACGCCGAAATTTACGGTATGCACTTTCAGGTTGCTGTAAAACAGTAGCAATCAAAGACAAGCACCACCTCAGCGAATCATACAGTTATTGTTCTCTTAAAACTTGTGTCTCGTCCCTGATGGAAGTAACGTAGGGAATAGCATGTGTGTCACGTGACTAGTCACTCAAAATGGCGGTGTTTGTCGTGGAAAAGGCTTTTTGTGTTCTTGAATTTAGCAAAATGTCAAGCCACTTGATTGTGTATGTTAACTTCCTTCGGTTGATGTCACAGTTGTAGGACGATATAGACAGCCTCATTCTCCAAATGGATGGGACACCGCCACACTGTTGGCCAAAGAGAGACATTATTACCTCTATGAACATCTCCCTCACCAATGGAGTCAACGAGTCACGGACTACAGTATATCATTTACCCAATGGCTGCACTAAAGTCTGCCAATACTTTGTCATTTCTTCCTGTGAAGTACATAAAGGAGAAGGTACTCGTTCTAGCGGAGCTGAAACAGCGTATCACAATCACTATCGATGGACTGGATTTAGATACATTAACACGAGTTTAGGTGTGAATCGATCGCCGGCTCAACACGTGTAGTGCGACTAAGGATTCATACATCGAACATTTGTGAATGTCTCTAACAAAACTTTGAATAACCACATACAATTATATTACAAGTAACATATAATACGTATATCTTAAATAGTTTTTGATTTATAGAGCATTGAAACTGAATACTTCTTAATGAATCTCCCTGTATTGTTCCTTTAGTGGTTCATGAAGCTCTAAAGCAAAAGTGGTCTATATCAATCCCCAAGGGTCTACGACGACTTGCAAAGGGTTCATGCCATGGAAAATAAAATTTGGAAGTCTATGTTGCATAAATGGGGGTCCACCATAGTAGCTCTCATTTAACTGCTATTTATCCTGAACTATGGAATACAGTGAGAAGGTTTTTAATGGATTTTCCAGCTGAAAAAGAGTTTCAGAGGGAAACAAGAAGAAACTCCCAAACAAGAAGTCAGATAGAAAGAAAGAGACAGAGCACTATTAACTGAAAATATTTAGTGTTAAACTTAACGAAATTGATGCCAAATATTGAAAATTTGTTATTAAAGCATCAAATTTACATCCCTCTCTTTTGAAGCATTTGTTCGTTGCTCGGTTATTTTATGTAACAGTTATTTTCAATAAATCTTAAAGTTAATTTAATTATAATAAATGTTTAAAATTAACATGCAATTTTTAAGTTTTTCTCACTGCACTCACTACAGTCAAACATTTAAATCTTTTAAGGTACTACATCAACTGTCAAAAACACATTTAAGTTGATGAATTTACAAAAATTCAAGATTAGTTAAGGCTACCCCAAGCTGGACAACATAACAAAAGGTCCATGAGACAAAAAAGTTTTGTAAACTCTGCATTAAGGTTAGA
>BMAV01018988.1:0-17670 GCA_019973955.1 Trichonephila inaurata madagascariensis
TACAATGAATTTTGGCTGCATATATAGCTCATGTATGTGAGATGAGCATAAGAGTCCTTGCCTATTAATCTCAAATTGACAATTTTCCTGAATACTTACGGGGCCTACATTGAAGTGAAGAGTGGAAGATTTTACAGATTTTCCGTGATATCGAGTTACCACCAAGGAAGATGAAACAAAAATCCTCTAACTACTTTTGGATGTAAGTGGAAGAAAGTTCAGGGACAACAAAAAATTTTACAGGGTAAAAAAAAATTGTGAGCATATACATCACAAAAAATGTGTGATTAATCGTAAGAAATAATATGTTATCTGGTTCAATTAATTGAAATTAAAAAGTGATTGCTAAAAAAGGATTTTTTTTACAAACCTCTTTCTTTTCAAAAACTCTGTACGTAATGGGGAAAAAATAAAGATTGTTTTTTTGGTTTAGCACACTTTGAAGCGTAATTCAGCAAAAATATCCTATCTAGTTATTATTTTTTTTTATTTTATTTTTATTTATTTATTTTTATTTTAATTTTTTATTTTTTATTTTTTTTTTTTTTTGTTTCTGGAGGGAGAGATTTGTTTTATACTTTTTAATTATATATAACTCGGTTATTGTATCATTAAGGAAAAATTTTGTTTATTTTTTTTTCTTTTATAATAGCATAACAAAAAAATTTAAACTCAGTGAGTGATTTTGATTTTTCAAGCAGTGCAAATATAATTAGAATGAAAAAAAAATCTTAAAATACTTTAAAAAAAGAAATATTAATTTTTCCTTAAAATATAAGCCTCTTTCAATGATAATTTGCAGGCGATATTATGTTTTTCTTTTTTTGAAACCAATTGTTACAAACAAAAATATAAAGTTTTTTTTTTCCTTTTTTTACACTTGTTTGTCAGTAGAGGAAAAAAAAAGAGAATTTTTAAAGTAATACTCGTGCGTTATTTTTTTTTCTATTTGAGTCTATAACAACCCTATATTGAATGCATGCGACAAAAGCTATAGTACAGTAATACAGTATTTTTTCCACAATATTGGAAGACTCCGTTCAGGCAATTAATAAACTCAAAGTATGAAATACTAGAAAAAACGCTTTTCACTTGTAATTTACTGGAAATAGTAATATATTATGTATTATTGTTATTTCTTTAACTTTAATCTGAATTAGTTACTAGTGTGATAATTAATAACATTTGGTTATACACAAAATCTTTAGTTTCAATCAGATACTTCATAAAAAAAATGTAATTCTTGAAAAGGAATTTTACGCACTTGAAGTATAACACATTAGATTCCGATATAACCATAAAAAATAACAATTATGATCATGTAACACTTAACAGTAAAATTTTATTTAGCACTTAATAGTAAATTCAAGTGAATAAGAACCAATTGCTTTTTTCTATCAAGTTTTATTACTCATTAGTGAACATGCTGCATAGTAGTTTACCTACGGAAAATAATTTAAAGTTTATGTTCTAATTCAGAATAGTATAAGAAATATTAAAAAAAAATGTTGGCTATTGATTTGCGGAATGTTTATGATTGAAACGAAAAAAAAGTATCATGCGATTAAAAAAAAACCCTTATTTTTAGTTATTTATTCAGCATAAATAGACCATAGCATAATTAACATATTTTGGTACCTTGATTCTCCAAACTAACTTAAAAGAGCTAACGCACATTTTAAATCCGTACAGGTAATAACTTAATGTTTAAATAGATGGTGAGATATAAACTGAAATATTGAACTTGCCTTCCGGGACAAATTATTATTTGTATGAGTTACCAAAATATTCCAAATTACCTTTAAAAGTAAAATCCATTTTTTTTTCATTGGTTTGATTTTAGAGATTATTTGTTACATCACAGATAAGAATTATTTTTTTAACCTACTTCAAAACATTTTGTGGGAAAAATATTATGTAAAATCATAAAAACGAAATTTTAGAATTAAAGCAAGTGTTAAAAATTCCTTGCAGAAAGTTTTAAAATGAAAGTAAATTACCTTCATTATATTTATACTTCCTTCCGACTACTTAATTTTTAATTTATTTTCTTATTATTTTAAAACATTAAATTAGTAACGACTGTATGAATGAATGAATGTTTAAATATTAGTTGAACTTCACACAGCTTCGATAACCTGAAAAAGTCATCAATCATACGGAAATGGCATTCTTCATATAGTCGGAATACATATTTCCGACACTATTAGTTTTAATTAAACTTCGCAGGTACAAACATCAAAAGGGATAATTAATTACTAAGTGAATTATTTAAAAGATTCCTTCAAATAATAACTATCAACAAACATCGAATTGAAAGTTGTAGCACTGAAAATACAACCACTTCAGGCACAATTGCACGATCCATTTAAGGATTCTTTAAACTATCTGGTACTGATGAGTGGACAAATGTGTTTTCCAATTCCCATTGCTGAACACAATTGTTTGAATTGCTGAGATTTCGATCTCTTTATTTGATAATCCCGCTTCCGTTTTCGCTGAAGAATGGATTAGAATTCCG
Source organism: Trichonephila inaurata madagascariensis (assembly GCA_019973955.1). Classification (NCBI taxonomy): domain Eukaryota; kingdom Metazoa; phylum Arthropoda; class Arachnida; order Araneae; family Nephilidae; genus Trichonephila; species Trichonephila inaurata. The sequence continues at coordinate 2,522 of BMAV01018988.1, forward strand.
TTATGCTAAGATAAATCTTACAAACTACTAGAATTCAATCAAACTTGTTTTCAAGGTGCATTTTGTTTCTAAAATAGATTCTATTCAGTGCATGTAAAACTGAGAGAAATGTACTTACAATACATAATGATAAAGTTGAATAATATACATACTATATGGTGGATAGAAGTATCAATAATATCACAAAATATTTTTATAACAAATGAAAATTAGATTTTTAATTTAAAATTCGTAATTTGTTGAGAAATGTAATTAAAAATTGACGAATTAACATAAAATGAGTCCTAGCCGTGGTATTAGACACATACAATTTGAAAGGGTTTATGTCGAAGTAGAATAATATAAATGAGATGAGATTTAAAAATGAACAAAATCATTTAGGCTTTCTGATTGTGTGTGTATGGCAGTGCTTCTCAAGATTTCTATACTTGGAACCCAATTTTCAATCATAATTTTTATTGCCCCTCTCCCTCCATACAATAGCAATGTATTGAATTCAATTATAATATACTTTGACGTAAAGCTATAATGCGACTTTATTTATAAACCGTACAACTTATAAACATATGCATTAAGTTTTGTATATAATTTAATGACATGTCCATAGGGTCACTGGTAATTATTAAACTTGTTCTTAATTTAGTACCGTTAAATTAATTATGAAACACATGTGCAATACTGATACATTTATAAGTGTATTATATCAGGGTAAATTAAAATTTAATTTTTACTATGTCAGAAAGTATTTAGTTTTGCTTCCTTTCAGTAAATTAACAATTTTTGTTTAAATAATATTCTGTTTTAAACTTTTCGATATACTCCCCCCCCCCGTGGGGTTGAAAGACGCCTTTGGGGGGGGTGCGCCATAGTTTGAGAAACACTCGTATATTATATTATGTAACGCATCAAGAAGCTCTTCAAATTGTGTTCTCCCGAAAACTGTGCGTCTCTTCATCACATTAGCTTCTGACTCAAGTATGTTCGCATCGAGTTTCAAAAATATTACTAAGTCTCTTAAGACAACAATGGACGTATGTTTTAGAATTAATTTATTTAATTTAGGAACTGAGTGAATCAATTATTGAAACTGTACAAAAAGATAGTATCACCTTAGAATTTAAAATTTTCACTTAAGAGGAAAAGGATTGCTCATTATACACATAGAAATGAGGTTTTCTATCTAAAAATACCAGAAACTGCTTTATTTGTTATTTAACATATAGAGTCACACACAGAACTAAGAAATTCTTTATCTAAAACGCAGCAATTTTATTTTGTGATAAACTTCTTAAAACAATGATAAGATAAATTCGAAGTCGATGACATTTGTAAATGATGTGACAAAAGCAATATTTTAAATAAAATACATAGTATTAAGAAATAGATATTAAAGGGAGTCGGAAACCTCTATATCGACGATTTTAAATAGGCTGTTTTCCATGTACTTTTTCTCAAAATCTGTTGTACGTGAATTGAAATTTTTCATACAATTAAATTATACCTTTCTTATACTAAAATTAGTTTTTAACTAATTTTGAATTTGCTTATAATATATAAAATATTTTATCAAACAGTGACATTTTACTATGTATGCATATAAAAAAAAAAATTGTAAGAAATAAATTTTTGAGTTTTCTTTTACAAAAAGCTCATTTCAGTATATATTAGCCATCATTATAAATATTTCATTAAAAAAAATTGCATACCTGTGAGCATTATTTTCCCAGAAAAGGTATATCGAGAACATCAAAAATTTATATTTTGAGATAAATGAAGTTTAATTAATTACTTTTTTATTAAAACATTCCTCCCCATACTCCAAATAATATACATTTTTTTTTTGAATCTCATCATCATCTGTCTTCCTTGTAAGCCTTTTTTTCTTTCATAACTTCCTTTGTTTTTGTAAACATGAGTATTTAGCCTTAAACAGCCTCTGTTTGTCGAGGGATTGCCTGTACCAGACTGAATATTAAATATTCTCAAAATTTCTGGTTTTGATACATTTCCCATATTAAATGATGAAGTTGCATCATATGTACCCAATGATAATACTTCTATTTGTACAAATATTTCCTTCGGTAAACAATACCATATTACGTTGTTTACACTTTCATTGGGATTTTGTGTACCTCCACGTAAACACTTTTTTAGCAATTCTGGATTAAATGTTTTGATTTCCATCATTCATTCAACTTTTAAGCCAAAACAAAATACTTTGTTTAGATTTTTCGCCATTTAAATGGGCATGGACAAGTTTCAATGATTAATTAAAAAATAGATCTTAAGGTCTTCTAATTGCCTTAGAGGTTAAAGTAAGTTATTTTTAGAGGGATTAAAATCTGTACAATTTAAAAATGTAAAAATCTCAAAATTGTCATATTAAGATTTTAGGTCTCCATCATGCCTTAACTAAGAAGCCCAGTGGCTGAGTGGAAAGTGCATCACGCTTCCCCATCACAGGTTTGAAGCCCAGACTGGAAAATGTTGACTCAGCCTTTCATCCCTTCAATGTTTCGAATAATGAGTTACAAGCTTGCTTGGAATCTGAACACTGGAGGGTTTCTCGTCAGACTGATCAACTAATCGGAACATCTGCTCATGAACCTCAGGGCTCAAATTCGCATATACTGAGATGGGCAATATAGCCCTAGGCCCCCATGGGCTGTCGTGCCACTGAGTTAAGTTTTTAAGATTTTAACTAAGCACAAATATATAACTGAACATACAAATGAAAAGGTTGATAAAATTTTAATTATTATTAGTAAAGAATAAATACTTCTTATATAAAAAAAAAATATTAATTTTTGCATTAAGACCATGTAATTTCTATTTCATTGAAGTTTTATTTGTTCAGTTTTTGTCTTTGTGAAATAATTTTTATAAGCAAAATCATATTTTTTTTCTTCTACGAGGACCATTGAATACTTGTACTAGTATAATGAAGGAGTAAGTATATCACATCCAATGTGCTTTCAGCCTTACAAAAGCACATTGAATAAATTATTCGTCATCAAACAAACATATATAATGATTATGGTCACTCCGGACACTAATTTTTATCAAGTAATTCAAATTCAGCATTAAAACAAAAGACCCATTCATAAGATGGGTGGTACACTGCAATAAATATAGCAAAGATGAAAACAATTGTTTCGTAGCAATTTCAATGGTTTGAAAAAAACTATTATACACCTTTATGTGCAAGTCTATTCTCGTAGTTTATCACACAAAGACTGTTAGATAAATATACTATTTAACTGTTTCCATAGTTTAACACTGCATGCATTTATTTAAGCATTTCGATTTAATATTTTACTATGTAATATTTATTGTATTGATTATTTAATTAATTGCTTAGAAATCCAAATAATATTTATAGTAACACGATAGTATTGCAGTGGAAGTAATCCTTTAAATTACATACCTTTAATTTTAAATGATCAATGGTATCACCAGAAGAGAGAGGTATATTATTAGAAGTTTTTAGTAGATAAACAACAGAAGATGGCTACCGGTTTCTCAAAATTGCGATAATTAAGAGAGCAAAAACTTTTGATTCTCCTAGAAACCAAACGGATAAAGTTGAAGCTCTGTATATAGCACATTGCAATTAGTTATTTTTTCATTAAAATAATGAGGAATTTCAAGCTTTTGTGTCCCGTAATTTCGATTACTATTACAGAAAACATTTTTAAAAACAAAATTAAACAACTAATAATTTTTACGATTCCCTTATGTTTATTTCTTTTGTGTAAGATCTTGTTTGATACCTGGTAAAATTATGAATTACCTTCAATGTATTTCGTACATTGACTAGCTATATTTTCAAAATATATTTAAAAACGCAGATAAAAAGTTGTGTTAGATCAATGTAAAAATCCTGCCAAATTTTATGATGATAAGAAATTTATATATATATATATATATATATATATGTCGCACAAAATGGGGAAATTAGGAATTTCCTCAAATCCCGAAGGAAGATGATCAATTCACAGAAGATATTAAAATAACGTCTCTTTGAGGTCATTTCCCTGATGCAAGTAAGTGATTTGATCAAATCCCTGAAGTGTTTCAGTGAAATGATGAGATGAACAAGTCAGCATTTTCAGAGACTAAACTTTCGCTTGTTACCTCTCTCCTTCACCTCTCCTCTCTCCTCGTTTGTGCCAGACAGCGCCATGTTTATGCTACGACACACACACACACAACAAAAATATCTAAATTTTTATTTCGTTACATTCTGTTCATTATTATCTTTTGATTAATATATCACGTTTGTATGCTTGGAAATAAGAAATTAGAAAAACTTCAGTTAAAAAATCGAAACAAGCAAATTAGGGAAATTGACCACGCGCCTTTTTATATTAAAAAAAGGCTAAAACAGAAGCTTTTTGATAAAAACAAACAAAAAAAGTGGAATAATAACTAAAAAAATGTGATACAAATAAAGCAGGATATATTTCTCGAATATTATATTAGTGTAATTTTTATTTCTTTTAAAGTGTGTGCTTTGTTAATTAATTTCGAATAAATAATTTGTAATTCAATGATTATCGTTATATTACTTATTCTACTTTTAAAAATGCACCGCATATTTGCTAAATAAACACTTTTAAACTCTTTTCTATATTATTTCATCATTTCACTAAAACTGGTTAGGGACTAGATCAAATCACTTACTTTTCTCAGAGAAATCACCTTACATATTCTTATTTTAACATTATCCGTGAATTGATCATCTTCCTTAGGGATTTGATGAAATCCCTAATTTCAGCATTTTCATGCGATATATATTTAAATATTATTCCGTCCTTTTCTATTACATTTATGAAATATTACCATATTTCTATTAGAAAAAGAATTTCACATTGGCAAGAGCCTTGAAGTTTAAAGAGGAAAAAAACGTCTTCGATGAGATTGTTTCCAAATCATCAAATCGTTACAGAATTTTCCATTGAAATGTCTTGGTGAAAGCAAGTTAAATGATGATAATCAGTTGGGTATTTATGTATTTTTGCAACAATTGCTAACTCTATTAATAAATCGCTAATATGGCAACCCTGATTTCCTATGTATCGTACGAACTGAATTGGCATCTATGTGCTTCGTTTCATATAATATCACCCATAGGTTGCAATAATACCTAACCACCATCAGTAGATATCAAATCAGGAAAATAAAGGTGAGATGAAATTCACAGCTGCATTATTTTTAGAGTGATGACAACAGCATGGGAACTTAAGTTGTCCAAATGAATTGTAACACAGTGAAATAACTTTGATGTAGATGGTCCAAAATGTTGACATACAATCCATAGGCCTTTTACATTATTACATATAACCCAACTCTCATCTTCTGTCACAATTTCTGTTAAGAATCGTTGAGGCTTATGCTAAGAAGTGTGTGTGGGGGAAGACATCAATACCAGTTCACCATTGAAGACTTCAACTAATGCTAATATTACCATAAAGAATATCTCCCTTTTATGAGTGAAACTTCTACAAGTACCTTTTTTTTTGACAACGCGGGTCACTTTCGCTAAATGTCTGAAACCACCAATGAAAGCTCTTAAAGATATTCTAGCACGTTGAAATGACCAAGTTTAGTTAAAACACATTTGTTTTTGTTTTTTATATTGTAGAATAGATCTACCATTTGGCTTTGCAAAACATACTTCTTTTTGTGTTTTTACGTTATCTAGAGGTAAATTATAAGCAATTTCAGAAAAATTAGAAAAACCAAAATTGGGTCTTCCATCTACCAGAAGTGGGTATTTAAATTGTTCAAAATCTATCGCGATGACTCTGATAACTCAAAATATTATAAATACATTTCTATATCACTTTTTGAACATGATATTTATATTTTTTTCTAAAGAATGTATTAAATTATTTTTTATTGTATGAATATTTTTTGAGTTATATAAATAATGGCATCGTAAAGAATGTCACATTTCTCAATATTTACTCGATTAGTTCTAAAATTTTTACATTTTATAAAAGATTGAAATTTTAGTACATTCTGTAGATAAATGCATTTAATATGTTTTAGTAATACCTTTACTGATATAAATTTATTACTTTTTCTTTAATTTTGCTTTGAAATTTTTCAAAACTATTGCTTAATTTCATTTTGTAAATTTTGTAAAATTTAGTTACTTGTTTAAAATTATTGTTAGTTAAATATTTGCATTTATTGGTCTTGATTCCAAGAAAAGAATTCATAATGTTTTAATCCGCTATTTTTTAAAAAAAGTATACCGAACGTGTTTGGATACCATAAGTTTTCAGAATCTAAATAGCACTTTTATCGCCAAATTTAGTCCAGTTGCATATGTGCCGGATGGCCCAATGGCTATCAGAAAAAGTCCATATATCTGCGGAAGATGTAATAGTTTTAATGGCGATACGTTCCACACTAATGGCTATTAGCTGAGATATAAAAACATAATACAAGTCTAGATCACAAATAATATTTTTTGCGAGAAATTCGAGTCTTTTACACAGAATGCCGCTATCACAAAATTATGCTCATTTTTGCTGTCATCGGTATGAATTTCAATAGCAGTTTCTGTGATTTGATTGGTGACCTCCAGAGAAAGTCGACGCAGGTAATCAGGGATGCCTTGTTTTTTGTTTAAATTAGTCCCAAGTTCAAACTTAAAATGGACACCAGGCTAGACGTGTATGGATTAAGGATTGGTCACTAAGAGTGCCTTTTAGCGTCCTGATGGAACAGGTTCATCAAATGGATTTGAGAGAATGTTTTAATATCTGTTTATTTGCCCAATTTCTAAGATATGCTGATGAGCGATTAAAGTCCCCGTAAATGTGAATTTGTATACTTAGCATGTAAACGGTTTGATGGCCAACAACACTAATCAGCAAAATTTTGTGTAAGACGTCCATTTATCTGTAAATTTGCATCTTTCAAAGATAGTATGAATTTTACCAAAACTTGATACTTTTATTTGGGAGAGAGTGAGTGAATACTAACGTGACACTGTTTAGCTACATGAGGGCTTTTGGCGATGGATCTCGTAGGTTTGAACCGTGGTCAAGTGACGAGGACGACACCTGATCGGCTACATCCTCTCCTAACCACCCCACCAACGTGGGAGGACAATTTTGAGCTCTCAACAGATTTACCGTGCTTCGCTTCCCTACACGGTGGGTCTTTAGTGGCAATGGGCTCGAACTCGTGACATGCCAGCCAAGATCCGATATCTTGACCACTAAGGTACATTGGCCACTTCTTTTATTTGGAAACATAATTATAATCCGTCATAAAGGAATTATGGAATTTGAAAACATTTTCAACAAGAATAATGTTCTGATTCAATTCATATACTTTTTATTGCATGTGAAAAATTCAGTTTAACAAAATTTGCCTTCTTACGATTTTTGATTATACATTAATACATGGAAATTTGCACACTCATTTTCTGGCGTTTTCTTCATATATTACTTGCAATGATTATTAATTACTTTTTTTTTTCAGTCAGGGAAGGAGTAAAAATACCGTTATATTCAAACACACAAAATAATTCGTAATCTCTGTCCCTATCGTATCATTATGAAGAGATCCATAAATAATATTAATATTTAACAAACTTGAGCAAAATTGACATGTAAAAGATATTTAAAAAGTTATTTATTGCCGCTTCAAAGTATATTTTTCGTTCCCACCATTAATGATGATTGAACATTCAACTTAATGAACAGAGAAACTCTAAAGTTAGGATGAATCTATCGGGTTAAATTCCCAATGGTTAATTGTTTCATTCGAGCAAGAAATTGATAATGGATCTCCTAATTTCAGCTACGGTGAAAACGTGATTTATATATATAAGCTAGTACTTCATTACCTTAATTGAATTTCAATTCTCCACGATAAATTTCAGATTGAATTCAATTTATTGTGTCGAGAAGCTAGAAATATTTTATGCATATATTCTATGTATAAACTCTAGACACGAAACTGAATGTTCATTTGAAGACAAGCTCTCTGCTGGTCTCAGAAACTCAGTTTCGTTACAATTTTGTGAGCTAACTGAGTTTGAAATTGTTTTATGATATGAATTTAGTTTTGCAAGAAACTTGCCTGAAAATCAATCTGCTTTAGTCTTCGAGAACTTTATTTTCCTTAAATCACTCACCCCGTCTGATATTTTAGGAATTCTTATTTTCTTGTTTGCTAATGAAATAAACCTGAACAAATTATACTCGTTTGAAACATGTCTTATATTTAACTTTTCTATAAATAGACAGCATTTTAATTCAAGATTTTATGTGTATGCTAGTTTTATCAGCATACAATTATGTATATTGTAATTTGTCTTGTTTCCATTTTATATTAATAGTGTTACAACACGCCCTATTTGTTTCGCTAAACAATTCTATTGTATTCATAAATTTAATTAAACTTCGCAATATTTATATTCTCTTCTCTAACATTTAAGTTCCATCAATGATCAGATCTTATTTTTATTATTATCATAGATAGAGCATTAATTATTAATTCGCGTGGAAGGGATAATTATTTTAAAACTTGAAAATAAAAATAATACCTAAGATAAATAAATTTTATTTGATTTTAAGATTCTGGGAATCGTTTGTTCAAATATCGAAAAGATGTTTATATATATTTACTTTTAGATCCATGTACCTTATGTATATATCATCATTTTTAATGCTTAAGCTTCATAAAAGTGTTTACAAATTTTCCATAATTCATTCACTTAGACATGCGGTTAGGACGCTTATTGATTAACTTGCAACAAGTTTTCTAATGAGGAATATCGTTAATTTTGACTCAGATAATAAATTTATCCTCTGTCCCTGGCATTTTCAAGTAACCAACAGTGAATAATTGATTCATTTGTTTTGGGCACAAATAATGTCACAAAATTAAAAATAGTTATTAAGTATTCTCAATCTCATAACTGATTCCCATTCTAAGTAAAAAAACTCTGCTACTGGGAATATTCCAAGAATTTTTAAAGTTACGATTTAAAGGTATGGGAGAATAATGGAAACATATATTCTAAATTTAAAGCAAGATAATTTTTAATTCATTAGATTAATTTCGAATTTGTATATAATGTGAAAATTATGCTTTGCGATATTTTATGTAATCAAGCTTAATGTAAATCGATTGATGAAAGTTGGTCAAAAATCAAATAAATATTTTTATCCTACCCAATTTTTATATTTTTTTCTAAAATTTTATAACATTTGAAAGCTCTAAATTAAAAAAAAAGCCCTGAATTATGATAACTTTATGTTCCTTTTTTGTCCCTTTTACAATATTAAATAAAAACACTAAACTGTTTTGTGTTTTAAAAAAATGGGCTAGTTAATCTTCGTTTGAAATTCTAATGTTTTCTTTGTCTGTTGAGCCAATAACTTTTAATATATTTTTTTAATATTGTTATACATACATGCAACTGAAGTTGGTATGCTTTTTTGAAATGCATTTTTAAATCAAAGCAATATTTTTTTTAAAATAACCGAAATTAGAATTTATAGATTTTTAAAGAGTTTTCAAAAAGTATCATAATATAATCGTATTTAAAACAAACTCTCAAAACACATACCTACTCTTTTTATGCGTGTTTCGTGATACTAGAAAATCAAATCCCATGTAGGTGAGTCGGTTAATGTAGAAGGAACATTTTAAAATCAATTCATGTATTTTTAAATTTGTCTTAAGGAATTAAATGGTTAGCTTTTACTGTATTTTTAGTTGTTATACATAATGCATAGACATTGGAAGCAAATAAATTAATCGTGGAAACTATTAATTCGAAACCTTTTTTTTTTATAAATGCTCTATACCATCTTAATCTAAATTGCGCCAAAGAAATCATTGTTTTAAAATATTAACTTGCAAATGTGTGTTTTTTTTATGGAATATATGTCTTCTGTTTGACAATGTAGGTTGAAAGTTCCGCATGCTGGATGTGTGATTCCGCCAAATACCTGCATGAGAAAAAGGGAAGTTACCAAATCCTTTTAATTCAAGAAGATAAGTGTGCTTAAACTGATGAGATTCTTGTGTTCTATTTGGCAATGTAGCTTAAAGATTCGCATGTTTAATATGTGATTTCACTGTATACCTGCTTAAAGAAAAGTGGAGTTACCCATTTCTTTTCAAATCAAAGCGGAGTCACGTTTCTCTCTTTAGAGTGACGGATGATTATGGAAAGTAATGTTTTCACTCACATGTCATATTCGATATTTTTTTTTATAATTCTACATTCTGAAGTTTATCATTAGTATCTAACGAGTTCATAAATTATATTAGTTTAATTATGATATCGATTAGGAAAATGCATAAACATTAAAAAATCTCATGATTGTGAGAATTCATTTATTCCTATTAGATGATATGCAATGCTAACAAAATAAGGAATGTAAGTAAAAAGCACATAAATATAAAAAGTAGATATAGAAATTTTAATAACAAATGTATTCATTTGCAACAGAACTTCACTGTTTCAAAAATGACGTTATTGTCTCGTGAGTTGCATTATTCAATTTAAAAAACAAAACTGCATGTTGTTTCAAATTAAACTTCATACATTTTACTGTCCAGAGTTTTAAAAATATATAATTTTGATCCAATGTTACATTCCAGTTTGCAGTGACTTGTTACAATTATAGAAGGTATTCAACGCTTATCATTTCGTTATTCTTCATGCAATTTCTGATTTTTGCTTCTATTTTGGATTGAAACTCATTTTCTTTATTTAGTAATATATTTTTAAAATTCTTAGTTCAATTATTGCCAAGTTATTTATATTATCATGTTAAAAGTGACTAAATAATGCTAGTTTTCATTAAGGCCTGACTTTTAGGAATATAAACCAATGACAAATTAAAAAAAATTAAAAATTCACAAAAATAATCGTTTTATAGGTTTATCTACATTTCTTAAAAAGTAGACAATTGCCTGCTCAAGTATCCTTTATCATATTATACAAATTCTATGGAGGAAAGTAATTTTTTCCATTGAATAGAAAAATATTAACTAATCGATAATTCCATTTAATAATTAAAACTATATTTTTAAAGGAAAAAACTATTTGTCAATTTGATATCAGTATAATATAAGTTTCAAACTTTGATTGTTTCTGACATTTGAGTTTGCCACTTTATTTACATATTCCTTATAATTTCAAAAATATGTATCTCAGTATGCAGTATTAATCTTGATAAAATGTAATTTATTTATAATTACAGCTACAATAGTAAAAATAATTTGTTACATTGCAAGATTGTGTTGCATTATAAAATTCAGAATAATCAATTGGTACCGACGTATTATTTCAGTTAAAACAATGTCAATATTTTTCATCTGAATTCAATTTAAAATATTAGTTTAATATCATGCATACAAAATACATTACCAAGGTTCTGTCCATATTTTAATGTTAATCTAAGGCTTAGTTAATGGAAAGAAAGTAGAAAAATGAATTTTTATCCGGTTATTCAATTTAAATATAGATTTTACTTCAATAATCTTAAAATATAATATTAAAATCTTGTAATATAGTAATATGTGTATAATAGAAATAAAATCAAAGTTAAATTGAATTTTAAACTGAATCATTCTGATTAAAATTCCTATTTTTCAAAAAGTAGTTCTACAAGTTATAAACCATATTATATTCAAGAAAGTAATCTTATGATATTTTCTTTTTTTTATTATATTTTATAAATTGGAAAATGTTCGAATTGTAAATTGCAAAACTGATGAGATGACTTCACAAATGAAAAATAACTTTTAAAACTCTTTTATGCATTTCCACGTTTTAAAACCCTAAAATTGATATCCACAGAATTATTTTTCATACCACAGTTGTGTCTAGACGAATTTAATTCAAATTTTCTAAAAATTCATACTGCCTCAAATAAAATATATCTTTGAAACAAACAATATACAATGAAAAATTATATTTAAAATATTTTAGAGACTTTAAAAGGGACATTTTGTTTCTGATTTATGTTTCCATTTCCAATAAACTGATTAATAGATAATAAGGAACTTCTTTCTTCTGATATGTCTAATCTATCTGTATATACTGATCTCCATTGAAATTGCAACAGCATAAGAAAGGGATGATACAAGAGTCAAGTTCACCGGAGTGGAAAAAAAATTCTAAGGAAAAAAATATAAAACATATGCATTCAAGCATAATTGAAAGATGCAGGATGGATGATAGGAGTCTCAAACTGTGCGTAAAAAAAGTTATGCCAGAGGGTTCTCATTCATGAATCTCATTCCAATATCGGTTGGTTGGGAGAGAGTGCGATATCTCTTATAACAATTTTAAATGGATACCAGCGATTGCCTGAATTTTATTGCAGCAAATTGCAGCCTATTGTGAGTGCAGTTTATCGTTTTAGCCTGTCACTACTCACGTTGGTTAGAATCCTGCAAGTTTCCTGAAAATATGTATTCAATGGATTCAGGTGAGTCGTACTGTTTGCAGGATTTTAATGGCATCTAACCTCTAACACCTGAGGCAACAGACATGTAGTTAATCGGTCTCTTAGAATTGAACAGTAAAACAGGGACCTTGAGTCAGAAAGCATAGACTGTGCTAGAACATTTGGTGCAGCAATTTCTGTCTGAACACCGGCCAGTATTCCTTCATACTGCACCACAGTGCAGTGCGGCAACACTGGTGTCAACAACAAAAGTGTATACAGAAGTGACATTTCATCATTTAAATAAATTCGGTTTCTGCAAGCAGCATCATAATAAACTTACCTGTAAGTCAGGACCAAACGAGAAGAACTCACGTGTCTTGATTGCATTCTATATAATCTTAAGGGCCCTAAAACTAAAAGGATGACATGCACAACAGTGATTGTCTTACTGTGGACCTCAACCCCAACAGGGAAGTGGTAACTCTATTTATCGGTGCCAGCTTATCAAACAGTCAACAGAAAAATTATTTTTAATAAAATATTGATTTACTGAAAGGAAGCAAAATAAGAAAACATCCTGAAGTAATAAAAGACAAACTACGGATTTACACTGATTACACATACATATAAATGTAGAAAGAAAATATAACATATTATTTCATATTACTAAAAAGTAATTGGCTTAAATTATCCATGACTTAAAAGTAATATATACAATTTTATTACTTAATTGGATAATTTTTACGGCTTGAAATTAAGGTCATATTGTTACTTTTAGCGTCTAAGTACATCACGATTGCAACCAATATATTCGTATTGTAGGGGGAGGTAATGAAAATTATGATTGAAAATGGGGTCGCGAATATTATTAGTTTGTGAAACCCTGATGTAGAGTCACTGGGTAGACGACACAAACACTTCTTGTTAACTTTTTAAGTAATCTGAATAACCGCCATTACATTTCTTAGATCTTTCGTCATGTGGCTTTACACTATATTCTAAGTCTCAGATTTGTTAAGCATCTGAAATATAACGCAAGAATGCATATTGCCTTTTTATGTAATGACATACTTCAACATTAGAGTGTGTTCGATTGTGTCCAACGCGTACCTCAAACATTAAAATTGACTGCAAAGAGACTGGACCACCACTGCTCTCCAGTCATTACTATTGATAAAGTGTGGCATATACTTGGCTTGCTCGACCATTATCTAACCAAGTATCATCAATTTCAGCTTCTAGAGACAGCAATTTTGTGTACTAATTTCGGAAACTGTATATTCCAGATTGCTGTTAAATTTCAGCATTCTTTTTCAACTGTGATGTCTACTTACAAAAGCAAAACTTTGTACTTTGTGTGCCCATCTAGAGCCTCATTTTAAGTGTTCAGTAACGGAGATAGAATGCCATATTATGATATTAAATTTAAATAACATTTATATTGACAGTCAGTAGTTCTTTCCTTGGAATATATTGGAAGGCATTAGCTTCTTATAGAGTAAATTCCATTGCATAGCTCTTCAAACTGCCTTCAATTGAAGAACGATCAATTTCGTGTGTGTTTGTTTAGAATCACGTATCTGGATGCAGCGATTTTTTAAACCTGCCACACACACATATCTCCAAACCACTAAACTGTATGCGTATAGTATGTAGAGCTTTTTTATTCGAATAATAGTATCAGGTAAGCAGCATGTATATTTATATTGTTGCACTCAGATAAGCTCATTAAGGTTATATGTAATTAAGCACTAAAGTTTAACTTTCATATTTTAATTAGTAGAATACTAAGTAGTTAGTTGATGGTTTGTTTTTATGATTAATCTCAGAGCATTGTATTATGCCGATTATACTTTGAATTCGATACTGGGTTTGAAATATACCTTATATACACTGGTGTGAAAAACTTAAGCAACAGGTGGGTTTATTGCCATAACTTCACGAAAAATCATCTGAGAGACATGAAATTCTGAAATGAGGGAGAGTATTATGTACGTAAAGGATGACGAAAGCATCGGCGCTGAAAAAGAAATACAACGCATACGGTATGGAATCAAACAAAAACAAGCTTTATTGAACGCATAGTATCTTGACTCATGATTGTCTATCCAACAGGAAGACAACAAGCAGATGTTCCTTAATATGGTATATGCCCTCCCCTTACTACAATGGTTGCTTCGCACCGTCTCCGCATACTCAGAACCAGCTGGTGCAACATTTCTTGAGGTAGGAGTGCCCATTCATCAATCAACATCTGTTTGAGTTGTTGGTTGTTCTCCGGATGATGTAAGCGTGAGGCAATACGTCTCCCCAAAGTATCTCACACATGTTCGATGGGATTTAAATCTGGAGAGCAAGCTGGCCAATCCTTTCGAGTGATATCTTCACATTCCAGCAGCTCCTCAACAGCAAGAGTGCGATGTGGCTGTGCATTGTCATCCATAAAAATGAAGTCTGGGCCAATGGCACCTCGGAAAAGATGCACATGGGGAAGAAGTAACTCCTCACAACAGCGATCCCCGGTTAAAGACCCTCTGTCGAAAATGTGAAGCTCAGTTCCGCCGTTCAGCATAATGCCAACCCAAACAAGAACTCCAGGACCACCGTAACGATGTCTTTCCTTGATGTTACTGGGATAAAACCGGGTCCCGATCTCTCTCCAAATCAAAACGCGTTGAGAAACGCTTCTGGTACTGAACCGAC
>BMAV01018988.1:19158-45310 GCA_019973955.1 Trichonephila inaurata madagascariensis
AATAAAAAAATGCAAAATCTGAAAATCGAAATTTTTGTAGCTTTTTGTAAGGAATCTGTTTGTGTTAAGAGTCTGAGATATGATCGCAGTACGCTTTACAAATCACACATTCATTAGGAAAGCGTTTCTCAAAATGTGGGGCACGGCCCCCTTGGGGGCATGACATTTCTACGAGGGGCACGCAAGGATATTAAAAAGTCTAGAACAAAAGATTATTTTAAAAAATTTAGTAATTTACTGAATGTAAACAAAGAAATACATTCTGACATAATAAAAAAATGAAATACACATTTACACACAGATATATTACACTTATAAATGTATCACTGCCACGCAATATATTTTATAATTAATTTAACAATACTAAGTTAAGAACAAGTGTAATAATTAACAATGACCCTATGGGATTGTCATATATATAAAAAACTATGTAGAAAAATTATAATTAATCCCTTAACTGCCGATTAAAAGTTACGTGATTCGCTTCCAAATGCCATCCGTTTTCCACGTAGGAACTCGTATGTGATTTATTGGAGGGGAGGAGGAATAAAGAGAAAAAAAAAAGTGAAATAAGTAAATCCTTTGCAAAAATTTTGTCAAGGTCTTATTGTTACATTTCAAAGCCTTTTAAATAATTTTTTAGATAGCAGTGTAAAGAAAAGATCATAATTCGGAAAGATGTATACATACATCCGGGAAAATTAACGCTTTGACTGAGCTTGATGTTTATATATCCCGGTGGCACTTAAGAGGTTAAGGTCGTATCGTAGTTTTAGCGTCAAAACATAGTATGTTATTGAACTCAATACATTGCTATTGTATGAGGCAGGGTCGATGGAAATTATGATTGAAGATTGGGTCGCGAATATTGAAACTTTGAGAAGTACTGCATTAGGAGTATCTCACCATGGGTTGTTGAGTGAGTGTACTACCACTGTTCTTCATTAAATAAGATTGATAACATGTGGCACAGACCTGGCAGCATGGAAAAACCAGCCCATATCTGTCATCTAAGCCCAGTTCCAATCGATTAACCTCCATGACTTTGAGGCGTTACAGCTGATTTTATCGTAATTTTTAACCCTGGTCGTGACAAGGAAGGAACCTGAGGTGGCATCATCTCTCCAGTTTTCTACAGCCTGCCAACGAGAGGACTTTGAGCCTGAAAATGTTTCATTTCCTCAGTTCAACGGATCATCAGTGGCACTAGATTCCGTACTCTTGACTCAACATTGCTTCCAAGAGTTCATTGCTCTCGCTGTTCAGCTGCAAAAGCCCCCTTATTTCTTTAATGTAAAGTACTTTATGGTAGTTTAAGTTTAAAAAATTTTAAGGAACCTTTCTCTAGAATATTAGGACAAAAATTTACAAATACTATCAGATTGAATACATTTATAAATAATATTTTTTTACTAAGAAAAGAAAATAATTTAAAATTATTCTACTAACACATGTATCTATAAACGCAGATTTATTAGGTACAACTACATTTCATAAATACTACATTTCAGAAATTATTACGTTATCCTTTTTGAAAATAAATAATTTCTATTACGCTAGCAGCGTATCTGGTTCTGCAGTTGAAATAAGGCAAAATAACTTTTAAGAAATCGAAACATTAAGAATAATTCTGGATTCTAAGAGCGATAAAATATCCAGCCATTCAAAAATCAAAAATTTTATTCCACGCAAAAAATACAATACTAACTTTTTTATGGAAAATGACAGATTTACAAGTCATAAAACAAAATTATTAAATCAGTGACGTTCGCTTTTATCAGTGCTGAAGTTATGAAGTGATGTTTGCTGAAGATATGACAGAAATTACACCTAAAAATAAACAATTATATTTAAGCAGTAAGTGAAGTGTTTATCAATGAGTAAATACTGTAAACTTATATATGTCATGAGCTATACATTTTGGGTAAAGTTAGCGTTCATTAAACAAATACTATCTCTAATAAGCTATATACTATATGTGTTAAATATTCACATTCTGAAACTAAACCTAAATAATGGGATACTTATATCTTACATACTATTACTTATCCGGCTATAGTTTAAATAAGTAACCCATATAATTTTCAAACACTTTTCCACACATAAATAATCTAGAAAATTGTTATTATATCACACAAACATGCATTTCATAAAAAATATTGTGTGCTTCTTTTGTGTTGTGTCATTTAAAAAAGAATTTATTAAGTAAATTTCCATCCTTCATTTGAATTATATTTTCTATATTGCTAAATAAGCATTTTTAATGAAGAAAATACATTATACGGAAGTGTTTGTTATGCATAAATTGAAGAAGACTTTTTCTGCAGAAAATTGTTACATGTTATAAATTAGGTTGTTTTATGTCAAAAGCATATTATTTAAATAAAAGATGTACAATATAAGAAATGATTTCGTTAGTGACAGAGAGATTTTTTAAAATACTGAGCAAAAAAAATGACATATTCTGTATATTTTAGTACCCATATTCAGTCAATCTTACAATCTTACTTTACATTTATAAGACTATTATTACAATATGTTAATTTTAATATATATATATTCTTACTAAAATTTTATTAATAGTTCTTAGAAAATAAAAATATTTTTTTTCACATAAATGAATTTTTTTTACTCTTATTCTTTTCGGCAAACAAATGGTGTTCATTCCGTGATACAGTTTGCCAATCATAATGCTTCAAAATAAAATTTTTCAATTATCTATCTCTGAACAAAATATTTCATCATACTATCTCTCTCACATTCGAAATGACTTAGATCGGGTGTTGCCTTTTTGATAATGGGAATTTAATGGCCCTCTTCCGTCTGCTATCTCCAACACCAAATGTTTCCGAGGCTTCAGCCGAATTCAAAGTAAAGGTTATTTCAATAATCACTTCTGTAGAGTACCATATTTTGATTAATTCAATCTCATGTCCATTATTCTGTCATATAAACAAATACAGTTTTCGAATTTTATATTTGTGAATTCCTATGGATAACTGAAACTGAAAAGCATATTTTCATTTGAAGAAATAATTGTAAACTAAGGTTTTGCACAAACTGTTGTTTTTTCTTGGCCGCTGGGAGCTATTTGCCATGACAATTTGAACTATGGAATATCATGCAACCCCTAGTACAAGTTGAAAAAAAAACTGAAAAATATTGATTGATCGTATAGATATTAATTGATATACAATCTATATTGATTGTAGTTAGGACAAATATTATTTGCGAAAGGATTTTAATAAGGTATTAAGAAGTGTTTTTTATGGCCAATGGAACTATTTACCATGACAATTTGAACTATGAAATATTATGCAACTCCCAGTAATACCTATACAAATGTAACAAAAACTAAAAATATTGGTTGATCGTATATTTATTGATTTATATACAATCTTTATTTATATACAATTGATTGTAATTCTTACAAATCTAGATCAATTTTTACGAGAGAAATAGGAGTCCATATTTTTATGTTTTTAAAATATCTAGAAATTATGTTATACGTAAAGGAAGTTCATTTGGCACAAACACAACATGTAAACTTAAAAATCAGCTCATGAAATTAAGGTTCTATATTTGGAATAGTTAAAATTTTACTGTCAGCGAACTTGCAATATCAAACACAGACTTAATATAAAATAAACAGATTTTATTAAATACTTAAGATTTTCCGATATGTTACCGTTTTCAGAAGAGTCGGAAACCTGTATACCGACAACGTTAAATTGGCTGTTTTCGATGTACCTTCTCTCAAAATATGTACATGCTTGAAATTTCTTATATAATTAAAGTACACCTTCTTATTATATTGGAATCATCTTTTAGCTAATTTTGATTTTTTTTTCATAATTTATAATATATTTTATCAAACATAGTGAAATTTGACCCATTTTTTACATAAAAATATTGCAATAAATAAATTTTTGAGTTTCTTACAAAAAGCTCATTTTATATATTATATATTAGAGCCACATCATTATAAAGATCTCATAAAACATTTACATACCTCTGAATATTATTTTCCCAGAAAAGACACATCGAACGTCAAAAATTTACATTTTGTGATAAATGAACTTTTTAAGAATAATTACGTTTTTATTAAAACATTCTTTTTCATACTCCAAATTATCCAGATTTTTTTAACTTCATTATCCTCTCTCTTCCTTTTAAGACTTTTTTCATTCCTTACTTCTTTTGTTTTTTGTAAACATTAGTATTTAGCCTTTAATTGCTTATGTTTGTCGAGGCACCCCGCTGCCTGTGCCATGTAATCAGGCTCAATATTAAATGTTTCCAAAATTTCTGGTTCCAATACATTTTCCATATTAAATGATGAATTTTCGTCATATGCACCAATTGATGACTTTTCTATTTGTGCAAATATTTTCTTCTTTATTACCGATGCTACTTCTTACTGTATTTTGTTTTTACTATGGCAAAACGTTGTTCTAGTGTAATAATAGAGCCAAAAACCTTTAAATGAATAAGTAGCATAGAAAATGTTTAATTAGTTTGAACTCCCTTTCTGCTTCCATATTTCTTCAATTAAGAAAAGTTAGCATTTTTTATACATATAATATTAGAAACGAAACGTTGCTTTCTGTATCCTTTCAACCAGAATTTTTTTCGCTTTAATAAGATGTGTATATTATAGCCAAATATAATATAAAATATATTTCACGAGAATTAAGAGCAAGGACTTTCGGGGAAGTTTTTCGTTACAAAAAGGATAATTTTTTGTAATTTTGCCAACATTGCTTACATTTATCACCTTTCCTTAGTTACAAAGAGAAAAGATTTATCATAATAAATATTGAAGAATTTTTCACAAGAGTATTTCATATGATTTTCATAAAAATATATTTCAGAATTATAAATATAGCCTGAAATGCGTAATATTGGCAAGTGGGACTATTTTTTAAAAAAAATATACCTACATTTTAAATTTTTTTTAAAAACAAAATATATATATATGTACATTTTAATTTATTTTTAAAAAAATATGTATATTTTAAAGATTTTTTTTAAAAAAATGGAATAAAGTTTAAATATAAATATTATTTCATTTATCATAAAAGCTTTAATTAGTAGTTATTAATTTACAATTCAGTACTTTTAGATTTAATGTATTTACGATGTATATAATAAGTTTCACATACGGGAAATATATATTGTTACATCTTAATCACTCTCAGTTTTATACTAAAATGTATTACTTTAAATGGATGCTTAGATGCCAGCAAACCTAGTATATGCAATTTTAATTTAACTATTTTTTGTTTATTAAAACATGGTTTTATGTAAAAAATTAATTTAAAAATTCAAAATATTTATGGGTGACTGTATTACAATTAATTTACACTTGAAATGTTTGTAGCGGTTTCTCACATTACTAAAAATAGATATACCGAAATCCATTATTTGTTCTCATTCTTGTAAATGAACTTCGTATTCTATTTATTAATCTCAACTAATCAACTTTACCTACATGCAGCTCCTGGAAGCTAAAGAATTCAAATAATTTCTTTGAATTCTAAAATATTTGAATTATTTGTTACTACTAACGATACACAGACAACCCAATGACGGTTAATGTGAAAGAACATCATGTAAAAACTAATTGTAAGTCATCCAATCCGTCTAACAAAAACAATTATGCATATTTAATGTGTGGTACCTCAGATAGCACCCTCTGTTTTTCCACCGATTCCTGCCAAAATTCATTGTTTTTCAATTATGTGACGGAGAAGTGTATTTTCAATAATTTGCTTTGTTTGCTGAATATTTCCATTTTTTTAAACACAGTTTATTGGTTATTCTAAATTAATAAATATACATTCACAGCTCATAGAAGCAACGTTACGTATTCGAAGAATTAATTTTTGGTACCTTGAACAAATATGTTCCACAAGTATTCTTCATTGAGATTTACATGTGTGTGTTTCAATATAATTTTTATTTAAGATATGTGTATCATATTCTTACTTATACAAGATTATTTCTAAATATTTCTATAATTTATTATATTTACAGTTTAAAATGTCAAATAAATGTAAATTTCACAAAATAATGCATTTCATATTATTTTTGAATTTATGTATTATTTTATAAATTTCCCCTACATTTCCCGTATAATAAGTTTAATTGGGGCAGTACCAATAAAGTATTTCAACAGTAAACTGAAAATTTTCATTTTTATAAAATAATAATTTAAAATGGACTTTGGGAAAAGTAAATTTTCTTATCAGTAAATTTTTCCTCCAATTGTGTTTTTCCTTAACTTTTGTGATTAGCACCGCATACAACTATTATCTAGGGAATCTCCAACCTTGATCGTACTTTTAATGCTTGATTAAGTTTTTCCTGAGGATTAAATTAAGATCCTTAGTCACTAAGGATCTTCTGAGGTATTATTGATGATACCATGATAATAATGTTCGTAAGAGTCAAAAAAGTTCTCCGAGAAAAGTCATTAAATAAGTTGTCACCCACATAAACTTTCCTTCATACTTTCGACTTTCTCTTTTTGTAACTAATTCCGATTTTTTGCCCAGTATTTATACCATTGGGGATATATTATGATGGAATATATTTATAAAAAAATATATGGGGCTATATATATTATGTTTTTATATAAAGAGTGTATAAATCTACTACATTACCGAAGGCGTTGAAATATTTTTGGGTAAGTAAGAAATTTTATGAATATAATAAATATTTATCAAATATAATATATGAAGTGTCTTAAGAGTTACAAGCACAAAGTATAAAATTAATTTTGATTAGTATTTATGTTTCGTGAATTTCTATTATCAGATGATATCATTGACATTGGAGCTGGCACCAATCTTTTGTGAAATTACAATTCTTACGGTGGAAAAGATTTTTTTTTAATATGTTATTTAAGAAGTCTCAGGGGTGTTAATTTTTTCTCGAGGGATGAAAATTTAAGCAATTTTCAAACATGTATAATTATTTTAAATTTAAATTAAAGAATTCGAATCTTGTACACATTATTTACAAGGGATGGTTTCTTAAAAAAATACAAAATGTTTGAAATATAATCATAATTTAAAAAATTATAAGCATGCAAAGATCTGTAATAAATATTATGTAATTTTTGCTTTGCACGAGCTATTTATAAAATAGTATCCTCTGATGCATAAAACTTTATAGAATTATAAAATGTATCTTGCAATTTAAACCCTACATCATTTAAGAATAATATATCTTTGTGTGCATTCAAAATATTTGAAAAATATTGATTTTTTTTATAAAAAAAATTGAAAATGTAAATTTTTTATTTAAAAAAAATAATCTATTACTCTGATTTAATAAAAATACTACAGTGTCATAAGAATAAGAATACATTTAGCTTAGAAAATAAACTTATAGCTAGTAATTAACTCTATTATTTTAGAAAATAGCATGTGCAACGTAAAACTTAATTAATTTTTTATATGGAAATGTTTCTTATATTCGTATGCTTAGAATTTTTAAAATTATGATTATATTTTAAACATTTTACACCTTTCTCAAGACCCATTCCTTTATAGAAAATGTGTAAAAGATTCCTATTGTTTATTATAAATTTAAAAGAATTATACTTGATTGAAAATTGTTCATATTTTCAGCTCTCTAGAAAAATTAAACACCCCTGAGATACCTTAATTTTGAGAATCATGTGTTTATTATCGAAGCATCTGTACATGTCAGTTGGCAAAGAATCTTTATAATTTGGAAACACAATCAGTTGATGAGAACGGAAACTATTATGGCTGTTCACTCTCCAAACTTAAGCATCAGTATGAGAACATTGAACCTCAATAGATCTGATCTACATCAGGTGATTCTAGTGTCTTTATTACACCTAAAATTCTTATACACAGTTTCGAAGAAACTGTGTGAAATGTCGCTGTCAAAATAGATTGTGGTTGTGACCATTCAGCTATCATGAGTACAAAAATTTTAGCAAGCACTTAAATATATCGTAACACTACTTTATAAGAGGTAAATAAGCTAACAGAAATTAATAAATCCATAACATCAAATATAATACAAATAAATTACAGTTTAATGTCCAAAATTTCATTACAGTGTTAATTGTTTAAAATATATTTATACCTATTATCGGTTTAGAAACATGTTCTTAATAAGGAAAATAATCATACAAGTTAGTTTTGTAAACAGTCTATTATTTACATGTATATTC
Organism: Trichonephila inaurata madagascariensis; assembly: GCA_019973955.1. Taxonomy (NCBI): domain Eukaryota; kingdom Metazoa; phylum Arthropoda; class Arachnida; order Araneae; family Nephilidae; genus Trichonephila; species Trichonephila inaurata. The sequence continues at coordinate 27,377 of BMAV01018988.1, forward strand.
TTACATTCTATTTTTAAAAAAATTTAATAACTGAATCATTATTTTACTCAATATAAATAAGTTTTTGACTATAACTAACAAGAAATCTTGATAAAAATATAAAATTCAGGCCATTGTGTTAAAACGTGTTATTAAAAATATAATAAATTGAAGACTTTCTGGATAATAGTCTGCATTATTTAAATTAAAAATAAGTAAAATGTTTTTAAAATAGTAGAATAAACCTTTATTCCTACAATTAACGCTACTACATTTCTTTAAACATATTGAAAATTTTTCTTTAAACGTTTTATCTTATTGTTCAAACTAAATATATTTAAAAAGAAATAACTATATTATATTATTATAACTTTAAATAATTAATCAGTTCCTTAGCTTATAGTTCTGTATGTTTAGTATATCCAATTATGTTGCCAATATCAAAAGATTATTCCAATTATGTGTTGTAAGACTTTTCAATTATTTTCTTTATTTTTAATATAAGCAACAAAACGAGGATATTTCTCTTAACGATAAGAAACTGTCCCTTCCTTAAATCGTTACTATTATATTTAACATTATATTAGTTTAATACTTGAAGTTAGTGTGTATTGTAATATTAAACCGTAATTTAACTATAATCTGATATATATTTATTTAAAAAAAAAAAAAAAAAAAACTAAATCTTACTAGAGTTATAAAAGAATTAGTTTTATTTAAAAATTTAAGATGAGTATTATATAAATCAAACTAGAACTGATCATAAAAATTACATTTTGATTAAAATTGCATAGCAAAACAAAAAGTACCAAATTTTATAACAGTAAAACCATTTTTTTTCTTTTACCCATCAATTTCTGTTCGAAGCTAGCACCTTTGTTTAGATATTAAATAGATGCATTGTCATCATATAACAGTTTCATTGGGACAAAAATCATAAATAGATTTTTAAAATTAAATTGTAAAAAAGATGAAAATTCACAAAAAAAAAAATATATTTATTGCAAGAATATGCCATATAGAAATGAATATACATTTCGTATGAATTAATAATAATTGATACAAGTACAATTTGCTTTTCCTAGCTACTTAATGTTTTTTTCAGTTCTTTAGCTTACGTTATCATAATGCATCTGATTGCTATTAGAAAATATGGCTCTAAAAATGAGCATTTTGTGCTTTAAGGTTTTGACTCTACATGAAAGAATTAAAATAGTTTAGGTAAAATGTGCTGCTTTTACAAATTAAATGTTTTAAATGTCCTCTTAAGAATATATATATATTGATAAAAATCGAACTTTGGAGAAATTGTAATATATGAGCTATTTTGCAATATTAATTGCGTAAAAAAAATATTTCTTGTTTTTTCAAAAATATATTGCCATCAATTCTTTTTTATTCTTAGTATAAAGTATACCAAAGATGCGGTTACAACAAATGGTGGTGCTTACTACCTTCATTAAGGAAAATATTGTTAGAGGTTTGAGAAAAAAATTAAGCAAGGAAAGGAAATAAAAATATATAGATTCGAATGTATGAATTCTAATGTCACTAAAAGCAAGCCATGAATGGAGCTTGATGTAAGTTAAATCTACCAATCTCCAAGTAAATATACGTATATTTGCTTCGCGTAAGTGAAAAATAAATAAAACATATATTTAGAATTAGTGATTTAAGTTATTTACTTAACTAAAGTTAATAAAAATACTCTTCGATTATATTTGTGACGGATTTATTTGCGTATCTTCCTCCAACCCTCTTGGGAAATCTTTGGGCTATCCAATTCCCGTTATTCACAACCAACCCTTCTGAAGAAGAAATCGTGATATGTAATTTAAGTTTACTATACATAGTCGAGGTTTTCTAGCTAGAAGAGAGTAGGATTGGACGTAAACCATAAGTCAGGTGAGATGATTACTGACAGGCATCATTATTGAATTATTGTGATTAAATACTTATTAAGAGGAAGATTGAAAACGAAGATGGATCACTGCGATTAAATTATTATTAGAAGTTAAATAATATTAAAATTAAAAAAGTGTTTAATATTTTAGTAATTTTAAAGTTAAACAAAAAATAAAATTTGATTCGGCCGTTTTGAACTCAAGATGCGAGGAAATTAATGTCATTAATATTTTAGCGTTGGTTCTTACATATATTATCAATGTGTTTATTTATGAAAATAATCTCATGTAGAGTTATTTGTTTCATTAATATTTGCCCTGAAATTCAAAAACAAGAGGCAATTTTTTAAGTTAAACATGTAATGGTTATGTTTTTCAGTTCTGTTTATTTCATGTTTCTCAACACTCCCTTGCAATTGTTTGCCCAATGATTTTGTATATAAATAGAAACATGTTAGCAAAAATGTAATTTAAAATTTTTCTGAGATAAAAGAAGTAATATTTTGGGATTTAAAACAAATAAATAACTTAATTTTAATTTGCTGTGAAATAAGTTGCATTTACTTTACACAGAAAGTACAGAAATATAAACATTTCAAATTAAAATAATATTTCAACTTTTGCAATATCTTAGAAACTATATATATTTCTCAAATATGATACAACACATGAATTTAAGAATTAGATTTTTTTTTAAATTTTGGGACTAGAAATAATACAAAATAATACTTCTTATAAAGTCCATCATTTTTTTCCAAGCACATTCTAACAAGCAAAAAAATGGTGTAAACTACTTAAAAATCTATAAATTTTATTTATAAATATTAATTGCAGGAGATATCAATTTAAATTAATAACATTCTTAAAACTCATAATGCAATGTCTATTTTTCTTTCTCTTTGAATTTCTTTCTCTTCTATGAAGAATGAATAATAGATAAAAGTTTAAAATAACCTCTTAATGAAAATATATTGCCAGATATTCAATGAAAATATATTTATTTTCATTTCAAAAAAGCTATAATACACGTTCATGTAAAATTTTAAATCGTTAAAATTCTTTAAGAATGTTGCATTATTAATTAGTTGCAATTTAATTATTTTACCGTCTGTCTCTACTTATAATGATAATTTATTCACAGATTCTGGTGTGTCAGTAATTAGTATAAATATTCTGTCTAATGAAGAAAAATGCGATAATCAACAAGTAAAAATTTTGTTATTTTAGTCAGTATTTTTAAAAGCAAATACAAAACGAGTACTTTTCTTTAAATAAATTATGGAAATCCATTACTAAATAAGACTAAACTACAGGAATTGTGAAACTGATTTTTTATAAAACCGATGATTATGACGTAAATTATATTGCTATCGGAATGCATCAAAGTACTTAAAAACTGATAAATTAAATATAGTATTATCACACTTTTTCTTCCTTTCAATTCAAAATATTTAAAAAGGAAAAATAATAAAAATTTCCATCTCCTTCAATGGAAATCCAATTTCAATTCAATTTTCCTTCTCAACCTTAAAAACAGTTTCTAAATTAAAATTGATCTCCTATTTTCTTGATTAATTTAATTTCTAAATCTAAAAATCCCATTAAAGTGTATCGTTCATTTTGCTCTTGATGAATAGTTATCTCTCAGTAGCATTTCTCAAATAATTCCAAGAACACAAATTGAGTTAAGGCAAATGCACCTCTAAAAATCATTTAATAACTTTCACATATTCATTCGATTATAAATACTTTTTTGTGAATTTGAATGAAAAACTGCTTCAAAAGGTAAATATTTTTTTAATTAAATATCTACCCTTTCAGGATAAGATTTTCCAAACACAAAGATAATGAATTTGAAGTTGTATTTTTATAATCGAGGATACAAAATGGAAATTTATCTAAACATATAACCTCTGTATATAATTAAAAATCTATTCTCTTATTAAAATATGTTTCAATTTGATTGAATGCAGTTGTTTAACATTGATGAAATTTGATTTCGATATCCAGTGAAATTTTATTAAGTCAATGGCGATAAATCTGTCCTGTAAAACGAACTTAAGGAATTCATTTAAAAAACTTAAAGTATTGAACATATTGTTGAAAATTAATGAAAAAAAAATTGTATTGACTAAATTTAACCTTTTTTCACCAACATATCCTTAAATAATTTCTAAAGTTTATTTCATATTATCACAATGACTTAGATTGATTTTAAATTAAAACTAACTCATACATCGTGTGACAGTTAAATAACCAGTTTAGGCTAAGAAATTAATTTTATTAAAAATGTACAAATACCTTTTAATCCCCTTCAACATAAGTCTCTTCCCTATTAATACATAGCTGCATACGAGTTTTCCACCGTTCAGACGTGCCGTGGCTTATTAGCTGTCACTATCTTCAGTAAGTTTTCCGTTTTTGCTTTGGCCTCATCAACAGATTCAAAGCATTTTTCATTTTAAAAAACAAATAGAAATCGTATGGGGTGATGATCTTGGGAGAACGGTGGGTGCCTTACAGCAGTAATGCAGTAATTGCGTTACCAAGAACTGTTTTACAAAGAGTGCCATGTGCGGTCTTGATCAAGTTTTTCGGTACCAGTTTTGCGCAAGCTTTCACAAAATGCCAATTTTTGGCCAAAATTTTTCTTATTGTGTTTCTGTCAATGTTTCAAATATCTGACATCATCCGAACACTCGAACGTTGGTCTTTTCACAAGATTTCGTTATATATTTTTAAAAAGTTTTCGTCAGTTCTTGATGACACTGATTGATTGTTTGATTGAATAATAACGTCGCACTGTTCAGCAACACGAGGGCTTTTGGCGACGGACCACGTAATTTTGAGCCATGGTCAAGTGACGTGGACGACACCTGAGCTGGAACCCCCTCTCCTAATTACCACACCACACCAACGGGAGGACGTTTCAGCTGTCGTCAGATTTAAAGTGCATCGCTGCCCTACACGGCGGGTCTTAAGTGGTACTGGGCTCTAACTCGTGCAATAGCAAGCCATGGTCCAATACCTATACCACTCAGCTACCGTGGCCACTTCTTGATGACACAGATCGACCAGAATGTTTATTGTCTTCAAGAGCCTCTCGACATTTCGAAAATCATGTGTGCCAATAAAAAATTTACCCACGGGAAATGTAATTATCTCCAAACACTTCTTTTAACCATTAGAAGCATTAAGTTAGGGTTTGTTTTTATTTCTCGAGGAATTTCAAATGTATGCGCAGCTCGATTTTTAAGTTTATCATGATCCCGGTGCTTCGATATGACAATACCTTACTCTCATTCAAGGATAAAAAAACAAATGAGCTAGATAGAGGGATGGGGTATTAGTGCCACCATCCTAGAAATGCTCAAGGTCAACTGTATTTCATTCCCATTCTTTAATACCAAATCTAATGGCTAGGGAATGCGCAGTCGGGAAATTTTAACTGTCACACCTTTAAATACTTGAAATCACTTTTTTTATTTTCTTCAACTAAGGGACAGTTTTGAATAAAATTATTATTTATAATATGCTTATTTATAATAATGGAGTTAACACAAAATATTCGTATCAAGTGAGCAAGCTGTTAGAAAATAAAAGTCTCCAAATAAGTTTCTCGTTACAACTTTAATTTATATTTCAAGTATTAAAGCATCTTTGGATTTCTTTGTTTTAGGTATCCGACTACGTTCGGAACCGTGATTTTAAAAAAGTGCATAAATGGATAATGTTCATGATATTTAGTGTCACTTAGATTAGAATACATGTATAAAATGGTTTTAAGGACATTTTGACAAAAACAATTATTTAAATACAATATTTCGGCAAAGAATTAACTTAGAATAATTTTCTTTCCAAATGTTCTCCTTTTGTGAAAAATGATTCTATTATAATAATATTTTGCCTGTATATAGCTCAGACCTCTGTATAGATGCTCAACTAGAATTTTTGATATATATAACTTAGAAGTGGGTTTATCCAGATTTTACGACAACAGAGGGGAGCAATTTTAAGAAAAAAACGCCAATAATTATTTAAATTGTTGGTAACTCTGAAAATAATGTGAATTTTTCAAAAATTCTAGTTAAGCCTCCGAACAGAAATCTGAGCTATATACAGGCAAAATATTATTATAATAGAAGTATTTTTCACAAAAGGAGAACATTTGGGAAAAGATTATTCTAAGTTAATTCTTTGCCAAAATATTGTATTTAAATAAATTTTTTTTTGTCAAAATGTCCTTAAAACAATTGTATACATGTATTCTAATCTAAGTGACACTAAATATCATGGAAATTATCAATTTATGTGCTTTTTTAAAATCACGGTTCCGAACGTAGTCGTATACCTTAATTGGCAGTATTATTTCAAAGAAACAGAGGGAAAAAAGGATATTTGTAATGAAATACTATACGCAAGTGAACGACTTTTAGTAAATTTAATGAATTAACACTTCCATTATAATGTTTTTCCCCCTAGTATTTAAGGCAGTTTTCGGCTAATGTTAAAAAATAGGACCCAAATTCGGAATATTTTTTTTCAAATAAGAAAGTACTCAAACATTAATATTATATTCTGGCTTTACCTTCCTGTAGAGAATCACTGGATTTATCACGCTAATCTTTTTTATTCGAGTTGACATATTTTTGCTTTTATAAAATGTGTGTGTGATTCGCAATTTTTCTCCTATACCGCAATGCTAAAGGAGCTATCCCTTTACGCGTTAAAAGGAAAAACACTAATTATTTATGAAATATTTTGAAATTTTAAAATTACTATATTATAAAAAAATGCATGAGTTACAATGTCACAAATTCTTATAAAAATTCAGGCATTTTTTCATTCCGAAAATGTGCTCCGTGTTAAGTTCACGCTCTTGTGTATATAGCGAAAACAACCTTATGTGAGACTTGTAATTAAAATGTTTTTTTTTTTTCTTTCTTATTTTACAATAAAATGAAATTCAAACAATTGGGATTTCTTTCTTGACAATAATCAAGCACATCTGACACGAAAATAAAGAAAAATATTTATCCAATAAATATAAGACCAATAAATGTGACCAGTACTACATTCATTTTGCACTCTATTTAGAAAAAATAAGTGAATACTATTATTTCTTCATCAAAAATGAAAGCAATGTTCTTTGAATGATTCAATCTATTTTAAGAATACAAAGAAATAACATTTGATATCATTCTTTGATTTATTTATTTAAAAAAAAGACCACATACTAGAACAAGAAATTGCAGATTGCATTCAACGTGCAAGGTGAAATTAAATAGAAATCCAAATAACAATTCATTAAATTTTAAACATTCATTGATATTTTAGTTGTTGCGTATAAAAAATATACATATAGAAAAGTTAAATGTAGATTTATGACATTTTACCACTATAGTCCGGGGGTTCCTGTGGAAATGTAAAATATATCTATGGGATAACACTTATTTTCGGAGATATGTAACGTATAGCATTTAAATTTTTTAAAAGAAATAATACTTAAAATTTAAATTATGAAATATATTAAAATGAAGGTTTTCAAAGCAAAATATGCAGTTTTAGCTAGAATAACTTATGAAAGGAAGGACCACCGCAGACGCGTAAAACAACACATATCTAAGGAAAAGTTTCCTCTTCATGTATAATTATGTATTTCTTGTAAGTTGTCTTCTAAGTGAAGTGATTGTAGGGCGTACAAGTGGAATCGAATGACGTACTAGACGTCTTCAATTGTTAAAAAAACATTGGAAAATGGTGGTCAATAAAGCATCTGTACATCTTCCAGAATGCGTTGGCTAGTGGGTTCAGTGTAAGATCGGTCTACTGTTTATAAAAAGCAATGTGAATTCCAGATTTAAGGAGAGTACCGCTGACAACAGCACCTCATTCATGAATCATGTAAATTTAAACTTTACTAATTTAATTAGCAATAATATTCCTTGCGAGAGGCATTTGTGAAATAATATTGGCTAATAATAAATTATTTATTAAAAATATATGCAAATATAATTTTTGATATTCTTAAAAAATTTTATAAATAATCTTTGTAAATAATAACTAGCATAATAACCTAGTTTTCCTAATTAATAAAACAAAAAACAAGTTCTAATATTATAAACTGTGTTTTGTTTTTTATTTGCACTTTCTTTCATGGATCTAGATGGGAAAAAATACTTACCATTGCTGAATGAATGTTTTGGAATTTTTTGTGAACATTATATAAAACAAATACGTCATCTTAATTATTCCTCTTGTATTGAATTTGGTTTTTTTCCCAGAAAAAAATTATGAGAAAATTGTTCTTTAGGTAATTGTTCTTTACGCACTTTTTTTAACCAAGCAAATTTATAATACAATACAAACAATTGAATGCTCAAAAACACAGAATAAAATATTCCTTAAGACACCTTTTTTTCAAAAAGTATTTCCAGAAAATATTATTTAATCATAACGGAAGAACAGAGCAGTTAATTAATGTGGAAAACAGACAAAGGATATTATTATTATTATTATTAATATTTTTTTTTTGCAATTTTGTAAAACATATTTGCCTTTGTTTAAAAATGAATTTTAATTTACTCATTGTTATGTAAATAATGCTTAACATGTCAGAAAAGTTATGAAAAAAAGTAAAGAAAGATATGGATAGTCACACACACTCATGATTTATATTATGTTTACTTTATAAAATTAAAACAGTTAAATACGTTTGTCATTTCCTACTAAATAAACAAAAAATAAACACTCTTCGAAAATTTTAATTAAATTGTAGAATTTAAAATTTTGTAATATTTTTTTAATGAATCAATAATTCTTACTATTTTAAGAACCAGATATTAATAGAATATTTTATAGTAACAAAAGAAAATTATGTTTTGAATAGAATTAGCCAAACATATTCCTTTGAATATGTTTTATAGTACATTTTGCTTACTACTCAGATAATTTTGACATTGTGGTAATATTTCTAGTGTCATGTAAATTTGAAACATATTTGTATTGTGTTACATAAAAGAAACGTCTAGTTTTTTTTCTCTACATCTGTTTATAATTTAAAACAAACTGTCAACTAATAGTTTACAATTAATTTCCATCTTATTTAATGCTTTCCTAAATTGTGGTGTTTTTAAATATATTTTTAATTAATATTTTTATTGATATAGGATGAAGATTAATTTTGAAAAATCACCTAATTTTTTAGAAGTATTGATTAATTTAATTCGTTTTCTCAGTGTAGTTCAATATATATAAAGAAAAAACAAAAACAAACCCACATTTCAAGGACACAACATTTTCTATCAATTATTACAGAATAATATTTCAATCTCGTCAACAAGCATCTCCAAAAAAAACTCATGAGTTTCTGGCATACATGAATAAAGCAAATACTTGTTTTGTACTTCATACAGCATAATTTATTTCCAATGTAATGTAAAATGTCTTATAAATAATTATTTACTTTTAATTTTTGTAACTGAAAAAAAAATTGACACTTTGAACACTGTGGCCATTTTTGGAATCACAACTCGAAATCAAAGTACTTTGTGTATGCAAAAAAAAAAAAAAAATAAAGGAACCATAAAAAAATTAGTTAAAGTATCATTTATGTAGATTTCATTAATATTAATGTATCCCCCATGTTTGAAAAATTCTTAAATACCATATTTTTAAACTATAAGTGTTTATTCTAAACATTTTTAATATTTATGTTAAAATTCATTTAAAGGTATTTTTTAATTAGTATCCTTTTAACTATGTAATAACACATAATTATTTTAACAATAAAATATAAATAGCCGGATGTAGTAGGGGTACCTCTATTTTAATAGCATATGTGTCTACGCGTGAAATTTATGAGTCTTCAATCAAAATAGTTCTTGTTAAGGAAGAAACACATCTACATTTTAAGTGATGGAAAGAGGGATGTTATAAAATAATCAATATATATACATATATATATATATATATATATACTCTGTGTCACAAAAAATATATGTACCCAGTAAGAATCAAGTTACTATCACGAAACTTGGCTTAGATGTAGTCTGGCAAGAGATATGCAAATAATTAAAATGTTGACACCAATGGGACTAGGGTAAGCGTGCTACGCACATATGGGATACTTAACTGGGGGAGTTTAAAAACATTATTTCTCGTACCATAGAGTTGTAAATCGACTGACTTGGACGGTGACAAGAGATAACTCAAAGTACTTAACTGGCAGCGTACGAACAATTGTCGGAATTTGAGATGCGGCTTGCAGTAGGTCTCAGAGAAGCAGCAGGTTGATTAAACAGGCATATAGGCCTCATCCTTGGTCGGAGCGATATGGTAGCTGCTTGGTGCTGGACAACAATACATTGCGGAAGGAACAGTGTACCGTCGTAGAGGTTCGGGCATCCCAGGAACTCAAATCCATATGGTGATCGCCCAATCATAACAGAGGCGACGTATCCACGAACAACTCCCCTAGAATCGGTTCAACGCCAGTTGCCTCTTTTTAGACATATGGAAGTATCAAGAGAAGTCATTCGGAGAAATCTGACCGAATTTATTAGAAGCCTATAACTTTTAAGTCACCTGCCACTGTTCTCACATGATATGCAGTATCAATAGGATTTTCATCGACCTCTCTGGAATGTGATCGACTGGAAGCTGTGGTCTTCAGAGAGGAATCCCGATTCAGGCTCAGTGCTGATGACCATCATATATACACGTGTATGTATAACTCGTTTAGACCTATGACATGCAATGCAGCTTGTACTCGCCTAGAAATTGATTCTTAAAAGTGCCGAATAGTGTTTGGAGGAATATTGTACCAATTTTCATGGAGGTATTGTAAAAGTTACGGAAGAGGCGCCGGTGGAAGATTTCAATTCTGTTTTGAACGCTCTAAAATAAACTAAAATTGTTAAATTATAACGAGGTCAAGTGGCTGTGCTTCCAAAGATTAATGTTTAACGTCATCCACATCTTCATTAAACCATGATTGAACACGTCCCGATGCATAAATAGGTGCATTATCATCCTGGAAAATTCCATCTTATGCAGGAAAATTATATTGCATTATAGAATTATCCTGGTAAAAACAAAATTCTGTATACTTTTTCCGATTGATTCCACTTCAAGGGTTACGATTGGTCCAATAGAAAACCACGACATGACTACTCATATAACAGATCCTTCTTCATGCTTGAGAAGTGGACGAAGACAATCATAATCATCCTTAAGTACGTGCTCTTGCCTTGTTGTATGGAAAAATATGAAGGACAGTACGTTGGACCGTACTACTTATCAGTCCAACTTGTTTTGTGAGTGTGACGCCAATGTAGACGACGTGTGTCATTAATATCTGTGATAAGTGGCTTGGGAATTGCTGGTCTGCAGTAAATGCTCTGTTTAAGAATTTGCCATTCAACTATAATCATTGACACTGAAAAATCCAGTTGCTGATTGAACTATGCGGCCACTTTTGCTGTATTTATTTGATTTCTAGTCATTGCAGTCAGCATCGCGATACCTGTCTGTTTCTTTCAATGAGCTTCTCTTCCATCAACCTATTTTGCTTTCCCGCGCTTGTCTTGTCACGCTGTGTGTATGCTGTCAAAACTTTAGCCTCCGTACTTCTACAAACGCTTAAAAATCGGTATGTTTCGGTCATTCTTGCTACAGCTAGACGGGATCCTACATTTTTAACTCTTTAAAAATCTGACAGGTCGTACATCTTACGATTTTGAAAATTTCAGAGCTTACAAAAATTCATGGAAGTTACCATATACTACAGGAAAATATATAATTCTGTTTATGAAAAGAAACAAGGATATATCTTTGATTATACTTTAGTGCTTACGAAGCACAATCAAAAATGTCACTTTTATTCACAGGTGTTTCCCTTCTTTTGATAACCACCTGTATATAATACTGGGTGTCCAGCCTTAATGTGACCAAATAGCTCATTCCCGAACCATTCAGTTTAGACATGCACTTCCAATTTGAAAAATGTTTTTAAAAAGGTAAATAATGTTTTTACGTACTTTTCGAACCAAAAAAACCCATTTAGAAAAAAATTACAAAAATTAAATTTTTATACTGTCTCCAGGTCCTATAACTCATATTTAGGAAAAGATGCAGTACACAAAAACAAAGGAAACACAAAAAGTTTCATTTTATTACGATAAAAACTGGACGAGTTATTGAACTTTAAAAAAGCACATTTCATGCATTTTCTGAGCAATTTTCAAGAAGCTAGTAAGTGGCCGTCTCCAAAGTGAAATTAATTGGAACTTTGCCAGGAAACTTTCGCTTTTGCACGTCACTCTTATGTAAATCATTTTTAAATTTAAAATTAATATTACAATAATTGAGTACTCTTAAAAAAAAATGTTATGTGTACATGTGAAGATAGACAAAATAAAATATTTTGGAGTAAGAAAACATTTTAAAAGCAGTTCCAAAAAAAATAGGTTTATTTGTTGCGGCTTCAGACTGATTTGCTGCGGTACTGATCATGGCGAACATTAAAAATCAGTTGTGTAGTCATTTGGAATTGCATACAGTCGTATTCTAATATTACAAATTCTAGTACGGGAGAACGAGATGTATACAAATGAAGAATACTGCGAAATGGTACTGCCGTATGGGTAGTGTAATTGAAATAAGAGAGAGGCGGCAATGACTTTATGCCATCAAATTTCCCATTCAAATATATCCATCATATGGTACAATTGCCAGTGCTGTTCAATGCTTGTATAAAACTGGAAGTTATCTTAGACGTATTCCCTTATCTCGTGCCACACCTTCAGCGGATACCCGCTGAGGATGTTCTAGGATATGCCCTGGTTCATCCTGAAAGCAGTGCCCAGGATATTAGCAAGGCTTGTTCCTACTCAAAATCGACGGTGTGAAACATTTTGCATACGTAAGGTGCATATCCTTATCGTCCAGTCCTGGCGTAGGAATTTAATGCCCGGAGACCAGGAGCGTCGTTTTGATTTTTCCAATTTCGTGTTAAACACACTGAATGAAAATCCACATTTTTTTAATGAAGTTTTCTGGTCAGATGAATGCCAGTTCTCGAGGCAAGGCACTATTAATACACATAATAGGCATTATTGGTCCCTCCGAAACCCACATCTAATTCGACCAAATCGCCACTAAGTAAGTTGGTCGGTGAATGTGTAGTGCGGAATATGGAAGAGCCCCTTAATTGGCCCAATATATTTCGATGAACCTTTAACATCATAATCATAATAGGAAATTTTATCTGGACCATTAGCCGATTTTTTAGAAGATGAAGTTTTCTTACGCGATTTGTCACGCATGTGGTACCAGCATGATGGTGCCCTCGCACACAAATCTGCGGAACCATGTACATTTTTGGCGCAGACATTTGACACTTGAATAATAAGCTACGAAGGTCAAGAGGTTGCAGAAGCTGCAGGCGGAGTTTCTGATGCGGGTTTGGTACTGCATTTCTGCGGAAGGCAGTCATTTTGAACATCATTTTAAATTGGTCATTCTGATATAATAAAGACCCTTATTCATGATTAGAGTATCATTCCACATTATAGTATAATTTGAACGGCAAATCATGTATTCTTTTGCTGCCACTTTTTAAATAAGCTGTTTAAATCTTTTCGGTGCAAGTTCTATTTCTTTAATTTAACTTTTATTGTTTGCCATACATGAATACAAATTATCAATCTATGATATTTACTACGATGTTTTAATATTACTATGGTGTTTTTCTTCTGATCTTTCTGTAGATAGTGATTTACTGTTCTGTAAACTCAATTTGTATATGACCCCCTTTTCTGAGCAATTTCAGATGCTTCACCTTTATGCAGGCATAACTCGGTCAGTTTTTATCGTAATAAAATGAAACTGTTTGTGTTTACTTTGTTTTTGTGTACTGCATCTTTTCCTAAATATAATTGATAGGAGCTGGAGAGCGTATAAAAATTTAGTTTTTGTAATTTTTTTGTAAATGGGGTCTTTGGTTCGAAAAGCACGTAAAAACATTTTTTACCTTTTTTAAAACATTTTTCAAATTGGAAGTGAATGTCTAAACCGAACGGTTCGGGAATTAGCTATTGTGTCACTTTAAGGCTGGACACCCTGTATATACATGAAGGAGTCTGTTTTACTAAATATGAAGTATCTATAATCAGACAAAATCCTTTTTATCTTATAAAAAGTGAATTAAAGTACAATTGTTTTTGTTTTTGAAATTACCTAGAGGGAAAAATATTCGTTTATATTTTTCAGATTTTTTAGGAAATATTGCAAAAAAGTTGCAGTTTCAGAGTAACGTATTTCTTTTTTTCAGATACAATTTATTGTACTGCAATCAATATGTAAGCCTGGTCCGGAAAATGAGAAGCAGAAATTGTGAATAGAATTTACATAACGAACAAGGATTCAAAAAAAGATAACCGGAATTATAATTCTAGGGTATTCGCCCGTGGGTGATGCCTTACTTCTAAGTTATCTTCGTGACCTAGGGGTGTGGGAGTGAATGAAGAACCAGGCGTTGCCATGATCTTAATATATTTTTATTAATATCTTAGCTTAAACACTATACAAATATAATAGTTATATTTAAAGTTACAGGATCTGAGGTGAGAAAACACACAATACATATTACCAAATAAGCACGACTCTAATCACTATATTCCCGCCTATTCCTAATCTCAATTTATACATAGTTTTAGTAATAGATAACAGAATTATCCTACCGTAATCTCTTGGTTAGTAACAATCCTCTCGGATCCTAAATATCTTTTCTTGATCTCGCGTTGAATAGTATCCCCCTTGACTTGATCGTTCTGTCACGGATAGCTTCACACTAAGAATAATGGCTTACATCTCTGACTTCAATTAACGCACTTAAACTACGACTAGCTTAATTTTTTCCCAATAGGTCATACGCTTACGTTAAACTTCTGCTATTTAAAAGGTTCCTAATTTGCATACTTATGTTTCACTTCTGGATTTGGTTAGAAAGAATTCGCCTTTTTCGGCCCCAAAGAGCCCAAGAGGAGTTTTTAGTTGAAAACTAGATGATCCCGTCACATAATAAGGTAACTGATATAGCTACAGAAGAACATTGCAGCTACTTAAGAAAATAAAAGTTATTAATAATTTGTTGTTGTTGTTTTTTTATTAAGGAACACAGTAATAATATATTCAAGACATTTTTTTTTAAATTCATTTGCATATACTTCAAACAGCTTCCTGATATGTTTTCATTTATATTTTAATTTTCATTTTTCGGAATCAAAATACAAATGAAACACTCATATATCCTACAAGTGGAGAGAGAGAGAGAGAGAGAGAAGGTATGTAAATATTATCTTACATACCTTCCACTTATGACATTTCGACAAAATACAACTTTTGACAATTAAACATACGGTATGAATCATTGTTTTCTTATGATTAAAAAAATATATATGATTAAATATAATATGATTAAATATGATTAAAAAAATAATTATTAAAAAACTACATTCAACTATTTAATTTTCAATTTTTGCCTTATTGTATTATCTAATTAAAGAAAAGAACATTTCAGTAGTTCCTGAAAAGTTGTACCGCAATTAAAACATCATTAAAATTCTTCAAAAAACACAATAATATCTCATTTTCGATTATCTAACACAGCATCTTAAAGCCTATAAGACATTTTTTTCACAATGGATGATTGTATAACATATTTTCTTTCAATTTGTAAATTGGAAAAAATAACACAATTTTTTTATTCATGCGAAGGAAAATTTCAAAGTTTATTTTGTTGGTTTGTGGTGTTTTCAAAAAATATCTGTAAACTTAAAATAAGAATTTTTGAAATTTGCAATTAAAAAAGTTTCACTTTTCTTCATTTTTTTTTCTTTGTACTTAGACGGAAAAAATAATAACTAAGGATATTTACGGAGACATTTGCTTCCTTGTCGTTATTAAAATGGTCTGTAGAAGATTGGTTTTGCCTCGGTTGAAAGTATAAAAATGAGTTCATGCAGAAATAGCAATAAATGTTAGAACTGTGATCTGGAATTTTATATCAAGCAACGAAATGACGGCAAAGAATACCGTGATGTTTCTCATGCCATAATTTCAAGGTTTTTTATGAGTTCAGAATTTTCCTCTCTTGTTTTAGTGGAATCGTGATTCACATATTTACGTTGGTTCTTGAAGCCGGTATGTTATTATCGTTATTTAATGTTTTGTTTTGTTTGCAGGAGAAATATATTTTTAATGTAATGAATGTTTTGAGGCTAGTTTGGGAATTCATAGTTATTTTACTAAATGTCATTTATGTACTGATTTTAATTTTTCAACATTTTTAAAATGTTTGTAAATTGAACAAAAATATGCTTTTCGGTTTTTATTTTCAAATTCTATAACGTTTAAATTGAATATGTATTGCTTAAAATAAATCATGAGATTCCATAAAAAGTGAAAATAAAACCCAACCATCAAACTTGTAAATGTGAAAAATTGTAAATGTAAAAGAAATCTTAATTCTTTTACTTTTAGAAAGTTTTCTTTGGAACTAATAGTAATACTTGTTATATATGAAAAAAAAAATGTTACGTTATTAAAAATTTTACGAAGTTGTGTCTATATTTCAGAAGGGTATAGCTTTGTTACTTTATACTAATTTATTTAAAAAATCTTCATATATTTATTACCTTACACCGATTCATTACAAACTTCTTCTGTATAATTATGAGCAAATTGAGTTTAAGATAAATATGTTTTTCTACTCAAATGCAAAGTAGCGAGAAGTATCTCAGTCAAATTCGAACTGTTTTTACGAAATTCTAATCAGCATATTTTGGTGTACAAATGTAAGTTATTTACTAATATTACTTTGAAATACGTAAAATGACCGCAATACCCTAATGGTTATTGTCACAAACTCGTAGCCAGATAGTCACTGGTTCGAGTCCTGGAATCACAGATGCTCTGCCGTGTAGAGGATTCAGATGCTCAATGTAAACTAGCTGGTTGAGGTAGTTAGGAGTGGGTTTGTCCAAATCAAGAAAATCATCGTTACTTGATCGAGATTAAAATTTATGAGATCACTCACGAATAGCCCTCTTGTCACTTTATAGTGTGATAATGTAACACTTACTGAATCACTTGAAATATGTAAATAGACTCACCATGGATGAGCTTTCCAGTTGAGAACAATCAGGACGTAGAAAAAAATGTTAATTTCAGAACAATTCGATGAAACATTTTGTTCATCCGTTTCAATTCAGAAATATCAAAAATGTTGCGATGAATCTGGTTTCGATACAAGCTTCTAACTGGCTTATATAAGAGAAAGTTCAGATTCTAATATGATGCCTTTATCGTATAGATATTTTTCACATTTGTGATAGTCAGCTTTCTCATAAAATATTTCAATTTTGAAATATCTGAGACAAAAAGTATCCAAAAACAAGAATACAAAATATTTTTAAAATCATGTAATATAATATATAAAAAAAAATAAAGCAAATTCCTACTTAGGTCAACAAGGAAAAATTTATGTTAGCTACTTTTTATTAAATAGTTACAATTAATATAAATATGTATATACATATGACAGAATCACAATATTAAGTGGCAATTACAAAACTCATTTTCCTTGCCATTTTCCATTTCCCTTTCTATATATGGTGCTGTCCTATATTTTTGTTTGTTTGATTAATAAAATTTAATTATTGTCATACAATTGTAGAGAAAAAAGGAATTCACGTTCACAGAAATTAGACAATCCCAGGGTGGATTCGAACCCACGACCTTTGGATTAGAAGTCAATTGCGCTATCTATTGCACTACAACAAACGATATTCATTTCTATATATACTGTTGGACTATTATTTTTGTTTGTTACTATTTATTCATTTTTTAATTTAATTGATGAATTAACATTTAAAAAAACTGTAGCAACATCAAGGATCATCTACTACAAAGTAAAAAAAAATGTATTTGAACCAGAATGGATGAACAGAAAGTATTCTATTAACTTAATTTGAAAACACACACACAT
>BMAV01018988.1:55310-143515 GCA_019973955.1 Trichonephila inaurata madagascariensis
GGGGGGGAGGTTAGAGTCATTTTGAAAAGGAGTATTAGAAGTTTGGATTTTTTGAAGGAAAGGGAAAAATTTTAAAAGTTGAGAAAGCCCGTGCAACGCCGGGCCATGTAGCTAATTTTTAAATAAACATCATTCGTCTGGTAGGTTGATATACAAATGTATTTCCCCTTGTCTACTTTATGTTTTCCATCACCTGCAGGGTAATATATTGTTTTATATTAATGTAATGTACGTGTAATACTATTATTGAACATTTTTCACAGCGGTCCTTGCAGTTTGAAGTTCTCTCTTATCTTATGAAATGTTGCTGTAAGAGACTCATTCTTCACAACTATATTAATAACTCTTCGTTCTCCTTTAATCTTTCCAATCGTTCTTACTATCTGACCTTATGTCGATGGTTGTGTATTGGACATGTCACTCTGAAAGAGCAACTCGTTGGCATTTAAAGTGATACAACAGTACCGTGTACAGCTAACGTGCTTGAGTGCACCACTTACGGGCTTCACACTCGTCCAATCTGTCTCATCACACCATGCTACATACGAGTACACAAACATAGCATATATATTTCATTCTAGTTCGATTCTAAGGTATGATTTTTCATCCGTAGTACGAAGTTTTTCCTTTTGCTATGTTTATTTCGCTACGACGTAATTAATTGTTGAACGTCAGTGCACTTTAAAATAAAGAACACTAGATCATGTCATTCAATATCCAAAAATGGAAAAAATTGCAAGAAATTTATTTAGGAGAATTATCTAAAGTATGAGGAAATAAGCACTACATCTAAAATATTTCTTTGATTATATCTTTTAAACTGAAGGCTAGTTTCAAATTCAATTTGTATCATAAACTCATTTAACTATGCTAAAATTAATCAGAGATTTAAATCGGAGTTTTCAAAAATTGGTTTACGAAGATATAATATATTGTGTACTTTGTTAATTAACAAGATTATTATTTATTTCTTTTTACACCATTAACCAATTTTATCCTGACTGGACTAAAACAGCAAAACTTAATAAAGGTGAACATTTTTTTTTTAAAAATAAATTAAACTCAATAGACGAATTTTTAATCCCTTTCCTAAATTTACTTTGGTATAGCAAATTATTCAGAAAGATTATATGTACAACAGAGACATGTATTTGGTGGTTTATTACAGTGGTTTTGTTTGGAATCATATTTTCCCATTTTATTACAGTAATTTTGATTCACAAATTTAAGATATATATATTCTAAATTTATATGTCTTATACACAGTGGCGCACACAATTTGAGGTCCCCGAGTCTGAATCCCCATCCCTCTACATAGCCCCTGAATTTTTTTTCGAATGATTATAATCCTATGTATATAGTATTTAAAATTTAGTTAAGCATTTGTTATTATTACTTAAAAGTATTAATCATTGATAATTAGTTATTCAATAATTAATTTCTACTGGTTTTTTGTTCCTGAAACTCGACAAAAAAAATGCTAACAAGCGTATTACAGCATACGAGAACGGCAGAATTTCAACCCTGCCCCCCCTCCTTTGAAAAATTCCTATGTGTGCCATTGGTTATACTCAACTATATTTTAGAAGTGCTACAAAAATGCTTTTGGAATAAATAGC
Source organism: Trichonephila inaurata madagascariensis (assembly GCA_019973955.1). NCBI lineage: Eukaryota > Metazoa > Arthropoda > Arachnida > Araneae > Nephilidae > Trichonephila > Trichonephila inaurata. Next base: position 56,930 of record BMAV01018988.1, read on the forward strand.
AGTTTTTAAGCGTTAGAATATATTTCCAGACTTATACTTTAATAGAAATACACTGTATCAAAATTTTATTTTGCTCAAGAAGTTCATGAATTTTGAAAAATATATACATATGCATATATATATATATATGTCAGGTTTGAAAAGTTTAGCTTCAAAATTAAGTAAGTAATAAATGATAATAGATTAAACTCTTTACCATCGCTTAAGAATTTGTGGGTAAATAAGATTATTTAAAGGTGGAGCGAGCGCTGACGAAAGAGAACGCATACTCGAAAAGGCTTAGTTGGTGACTCCTCTCCGAATTGTTGTCTATTGTTCTACTCGGTTGCGTGCCAATGGGCCGCGATGTTGCATTTTATGTGATTTAAGCAAAATAAAGATGTTATTATAGAGATTATGCCCTCCTAATTTTACCAGAAGGCCTGACATATATATATATATATATATATATATATAAACGAAAATATTCTAGCGCAATAAAGTAAAAGTAAAGTAAAAGGTTTAAGCCATAAAAAATATATTGAGTCCAAGAGAATGATCACGTTTTTAAAACAAATAAAAAATAAAATATATAGTAGTATATTAATCCAAACAAATGTTATTTAAAAAAAACAAAACAAAATTTCAAAGAATTAAAACGCAAGTGAATATAAAAATAGTTTTTTGAAAGTCGAAAACATATTTGATTAGACAAGCTAATCTAACTATAAAGATGATATAAAAAGTATCATTGCATGAGGATAAACAAAGTATAAATCATTCTCTTCCAAGAAATTATGAGCTTCAGCGAAATCACTTTATATTATGTGTCTTTGAAAGAATTTTGCTTATTTAAGAGTGATCCACAGACTAAAATTATGTTACTATTGACGTTTCTAATAATAACGATACGCAGAGAAAAATGTGAAATAAATAATTATTCATACTTTACTTTTCTAATTTTGTTGAGATGTCAGTTAAGGCTTTAGAAATGATTGAACTGAATTTTTAACCTCTTCTATCTTATGACATCTCTCAAATTTCAATACCGTATATTTCATTCTATTTTATTTCTATATAATAGATATTCATACATAGTAGCACTAATACATATTTAAAATATAGGGCTTGAAGAGCTAAATAGCTTATCAACAAAAATCTTAGAAAATATGGAATACAAGGATGTACACATCACTGAAAAAAGAAATAATGATGTTTTCCAAATTATGTATGTATTCTTTATTCATAACAAAACAAAAAAATTCCTGACTTGACTGGCATTTCATCATGTATTTTTCAATTCCTACTATTAGCTCGCACTGTCTATATATTTATTTATTTATATATCTGTATATTTATTTATTTATCTTGGTGGAATTTTCAATCGTTAATAAAATACATTTTAAAGCGCTGAATTGAGCTGAAATTTTATATACAGGATCATTTTGGATGACAATACAATAATTTAATTATAATTAATAAAAACTAATTGGTTAAAGCTAATTATTTAAATAATTACTAATACAGCCATGTTGGCGACTTGTGTCAAAACTTAAAAAGGTTTTTTTCTCACGTGTTAAAGCATTCAATTGGATTGAAATTAAAAGGAGAATACGATATTTTAATGATAATTAAAAAAACTAATTATCACTTAATGTTGTGATTCTGTCCTATGTATATACATATTTATATTAATTGTAACTATTTAATAAAAAGTAGCTAAAATAAAATTTTTCGTTGTTTATCTAAGTAGGAATTGACTTAAAAACTATTTTTTTATATTACTTGTTTCTTCTGAAAAAATTACAAACAATTAAGTCATTGCATCTCTAGTAAAAATAAATAATTCATTTCCAAGATGTTTTTAGAATGGACTAGAGAATACACATAACTAATTAAAATGGTTTAATTTCAGTTAAACCTAATAAATGAATTTCCAATCATTTGATATTCCATCACTTCCTTAATAAAACCGATAAATATTTCTCATATAAATTTCCACATATAAAAAAGTGTTGTAACTATTCTTGAAACCCATGAAAATATGCGACGGTATTCGGAATAATTCTTTGATATCCTTAGAAAATCATTTATGAAATTCAAGTTTAGATCTGGAGAAAAGAGTAACATATGTTCGAAAAACATTAAAAATCTGAGATATTTTATAAAATAATAACACCGTCTTATTTCGATTTATGTTTCTCTCAGAATTTATCAAAACATTTTAAAAACATTTTTTTAATCTTTTTACAATAAACAGAAAATTTATAATTCTTTTTTTTATATTTTCCATTTATGAAAACAAAAAAATAGAATGTTCTGAATGATTATTGTTCATTCTCAATTGTGAAAACACAGGTGTTAAAATTGTCTTAATATTACAAGAAACATAGCACTAAAGAATAGTTTTAAAAAAAACGATAAGTCTTAAGATACTGGTAATTTTATTTCGATGTATACGAATCTGACAGTGAGAATTTTATGTAACTCCCAATGTTGTTGCTGTTAAAAACAATAATGAAACAACTTTGTTTCCTAAAAGTACAAATACATATTTTGTAATTAGTCTTTCATAAGTGCAGTTTTTGTCGTTTATGAAGATTTTTCTTTTTTTCATTTAAGTATAAGAACTTCGGTAAATATTTTGGAGTTCCAGAAAATCAGAAATGAATATTTAGGTTCCGAGTTCCAAATTGGCATAATATCCATTTAAATTTCATTCCATATCTTATCTGTTTGATTATGCCTATTAAATGTAATGAGAGGAAGCAAATTACACTGACTTGTTAAAAATTAGATAACTATTCTCAGTTTAGGTGATCTAATATATTTGTTCAAATATTAAAACGCAGAAAACTCTATAACAGAAACGATTTTAAAGTACTATTTTTTGTTACACAAACCTGGAATAAGTTACTTTTTTATAACAAATTGATAATAACCTTGCAATAAGTTATTACTTCGAATAAAATCAAACGAAATACATAATTTTGCAGTCTGTTAAAAAAGAACTTAAAAACATATTTTAGTCAAATTGATTTAACGAGACAGAACAATTTCGTTTCTAGATTTAAAGTTATTAACAATTTTAAATATTTCAGTTTTTACAAATTAGGCTGTAATTTACGATTTGTTGGCCAATTAGTCATTCATTTTTGAAATAGATTTAATTGGTTTCACAATATCCTTTAGTTAAATTATATGCACCAGTGCTTCTCAAACTTTCAATATTTGCGACCCAATATTCAATCATAATTTGCTTCGCCTCCCCCCCTTCATACAATAGCAATGGATTGAATTCAATAGTAATAACATACTTTGACGCTAAACCTACAATACGACTTTAAAATATTCTTGTCAGCGTATATAAACTTCTCGCGTAGTCAGTGTATTAATTACTCTGAACGTATATATACGTATTTTCGAAGTACGACATCTTTTGTGCATTGCTATCCATAAAATTATTCAAAATGCTTTGGAATGCAATAAAAAGACCTTGACAATGTATGCGACGGATTTTCTTTTTCCAGAAGACTTGCTTGTTTAATCGTTTTCTGCATCCCACTCATGCACCACATACGCTCGCCTACGTGTTAAACAGTGGCATTGATGAGCGAATCACGTAATTTTTAATCGGTACTTAAGGGATTAATTATAAGCAGCTTAACAAGGTATCAAGAAAAGTGTTATAATTTTTGCATTTAATTTTATATATGACAAGCCAATGAAGTCGCCGGTAAATCTTAAACTTCTTCTTAACTTACAGTTCTTAACTAAGTATTGTTAAATTTATTATAAAATTAATTGCACAGCACTGATATATTTATAAGTATATTATATTACTGTAAATGTGTCCTTTATTTCTTATTATGTCACAATATATTTTGTTTGTTAACTTTCAGAAAATTAATAATTTTTTAAATAATCTTTTGCTTTCAAATTTTTGACATGCTCGAGTCCCCCTTGTAGGGTTATCAAGCCCCCCAAGGGGGGGGGGGGCGCCCCACAGTTTGAGAAACGCTAATATACACTGTTCTAAGGGCTTCACACATTTAATGAAATTTAATCACAAAATGTACTATCCAAGCTATACATTTAACGTAGTTTTATAGAATAATATGCCTTTCACAATTCAGATTTCTGCATAACAGAAACGTGTGCTCAAGTTGCAAAACCTTCTCTAAATACAGGTTTAAATTTTCATGGTAAATGCATTCGATGTCTGTCTGCCCATTTCGTTCCGGGATGTGTGTCATATTGAAATACTATCACCTCATATTCCGGAAATAGTACAGTCTTAACAATGCATTACATGTAATCAGTGAAAGGATTTAGGTAAACTTCCGTTGAACTCCCATAATAAGCTGATGTTTATAATTGAATGTCTGACATCTGTAATTTCATATTAATACCTGTATTACCTGCATGAATATATAATAAAATATTCAGATATCTTTGTTACACTATTTTTTGAATATTAAAGGTGTTTCTTAAATAAGTTATTTCAAATGCATTTGATCATCAAATACTTTATATAAAGGGTTTTCCCCAAGCCTGTTCTTATTTGCTTATCATATGAATATCTGCAAGAGTAACTAAATAAAATGTACTTGCATTATAGTATTAATGCTCTTATTTTGTTTTCTGTTCTTTACGATACAATTATAAACCCTAATGAAATATGTATTTAAAACATATCTAGTTTAAGATCTATTGTATTGAAACTTTTGCTAAAGTATTCATCACAAATCTTGTTAGTTTTTTTCGAAAAGGTTTCTTTGTAAATACTATAAAGGAATTGGTTGGTCTGACAAGCAGATTTAACTGATTAATGTGATATCTATTCAAGAAAATACTGAATGGATTCCACATTTTAACACGAATCTATCGTACCATCTTTCATACTTTTCATTAGATAACAATAGCCTCTTTTGAAATGATAACACGTACACAATGCTAGAAAATGTTCATATTCCAAAACTCAAATGAGATTCTCAAATAAAGGCATTGGAATCTCAGTATAATACTGTTAATTAATTCAATGAGGAAGTATTTACATTTCATTTGCCCTTTCAGCAATGCATGGGAAATTAAAGGGTTATTAAAGATTCTAAGATTGCTTTCTCAATGGAAGATTATGTTTCATGCGAATGTTTCCCTTTCATTTGTTACTTTTAAGTCTAATACTAAGTATTATGCAAAATAAACGTATGATCTCTTTTCAATGTGGATTTGTTAATTTTGGCTTAAGTGGAGCAACTTAATCAGATAACGAATTACAAAAACTTTTTATTTAAGGATTGATTAAATTACTTAATGTATCCGACTACGTTAGGAATCGTGATTTTAAAAAATGCATAAATGGATAATTTTCATGATATTTAGTGTCACATTGATTAGAATACATGTACAAAATTGTTTTAAGGACATTTTGACAAAAAAAATTATTTAGGTACAATATTTCGGCAAAAAATTAACTTAGAATAACATTTTTTCCAAATGTTCTCCTTTTGTGAAAAATACTTTTATTATAATTATATTTTACCTGTATATAGCTCAGACCTCTGCACAGAGGCTCAACTATAATTTTTGAAAAATTCACATTATTTTCAGAGTTACAACCCATTGAAATAATTATCGGCGTTTTTTTCTTAAAATTTCTTCCCTCTGTTGTCGTAAAACATGGATAAAACCACTTCTAACTTATATATTTCAAAAATTCTAGTTGAGCCTCTGAACAGAGTTCTGAGCTATGTATAGGCAAAATATTATTATAATAGAGGAATGTTTCGCAAAAGGAGAATATTTTGAAATGGGGTCATTCTATGATCATTTTTCTTCAAACTATTGTACTTAAATAATTTTTTATTGTAATACTATTCTGAAAACAATTTTATATACATTATCTAATCTAAGTGACACTAAATATCATAAATATTATCCATTTATATGCTTTTTCAAAATCACGGTTCCGAACGTAGTCGGATACCTTAAGTTTTAATACTACCTGCCCCAAAAAATGTTGTAGATAACAACTAAAGTTAACGAAGTATAAAAATGACGTAGAAATTAACCCTATATTATATTTATTTGAAAAAATATATTCAAAATAACTGTGCGAATGAAACATATTTAGCGTGTCCATTTAAGTCCGTTTTCACTCCAATAATTTACGAATGGTAAGAATTAGAGTCATAATAGGGGAAATCTAGTCATGATAAAGCTTCGCCATGCACTACGCAAAAAAATGTTTGCAGTGTCACCAGGTAGAAAAATTTCAAGTTACTGTTCTCATCACAAAAACAATTCGAGATAAAAGAAAAAAGTCAATGACAAAGTTGTAAAGCATGATCGATTTAATACACCTTCCTTAAAATAATATTAAAAACAGAGGGCGTAGAATGTGCATTTATTTGGTTCGTAACTGCCGAAATTGGAACGTGACCAAATGCGGAAGAAAAGAAAAATACACATTCATGACTTTATGATTGGTGCAATTTCATTATGAATTGCATGAGGTCCAGCCTACATTCCTAGTTGATATCATATGGAAAGATGAGGTATGCGTTGCGTGTAATATTATACACAATAAACAGAACATTCATTGTTAAATAGTTCAAGATGTGGAGTTGAAGTTTGAAATTAAGTTAACTTGTCGATAAATGGCTGGTACAGAATGTTCAAAAAGACTTATTTTCACGGTATTTTACTAGGGTCAGGTAACGTGATCTTTGAACAGTTTTATTCCAGTGAAGTTTACGATCTGAATGTAAAAGAAACTTTTGTAGCAGATGTAAAGAACGAACACGATTTCTTAACCACTGCTTACGAAATACGTGTTTGTATAAGAAATTTGCTTCTAACTGTTTATCATTCAAATACCTGTGAACGAGATTATTGGTCAGATGCTGAGACATTGGAATTAACATGGTGAAAAATGTCATGCCATGAAAATGCTTCCAAAAGTTGAAATCTTATTTACACTTTATGGACAATGGAACTACAAGTCAGCATGCCAAGGATTGATCCTTTAAAGTAAAACCTTTGTCATATTCAATAATCCTTTAATGAATTTTGGAGGACACAAGGACAGAGTTAACGTGAAGATGCCGAATTTGATAAGTTCTTACAACAAACATATGAACGGTGTCGATCCCTACGATTGGTTGGATAGACGTTATTCCATTAAAATTCGTGGGAAATGGTGGCTATTTCTTTTTCACTGGGTATGGCAATAGTAAACGCATGGGTATTCGTAAAACTCTCAACAAAGATGAAGTTTTCAACTTGAATGAGTTTTGAAGAGCTGAAACAACAGTTTATCTAAAAAAAAGCAGTGATAAGAGCAAAAGGTACACCTAGGATCTCCATTTTACCTTCTGGTACCTTTAAGATCTCCGTAAAGGTGTGTTGGTTATTTTTACTAAATGAGAAAAACAGAGTATTAGTCAAGGAGAGGACTGCAAAGGAAAACCAAAAACACATACTGTGGCATATGTGACAAAACCAGGGACGTAGCTACCGCTTTATCAACCGTATCAATGATACGGGTCCCTCAAGCTACAAAGGCCTCAACATGTGTAACTACATTTCACTAACAAGGCTTCCATATCTAAAAAAGGGCCCTAAAATAATTTTGATACAGGGCCCAGTCACAGTTAGCTACGCCAGTAGACAAAACACTTTTCCAGATTTTCCTTCGACCTTTCCACCAAGATTAGAGCGAAATACAACTAAAAAGGGAACTATCTTGTAAAAAAAAAGTATTATTCAAACAAAATAAAGTATTGTAATTGAAAATCACTTTCCGTCATTGAAGAAAACACTAAAATATGCAAGTACAAAATTTATCCCCTTTATCCCAGTATCCTATTCAGAGGAGGGGTAATATTTCATATATAAAAAATAGAATTTTTTTGAAATTTTGTTTTTTTTAGTTTGTGTTTAGGTTTAATTAAATTTGAAAAATATGATTCTTCTCAGATTTGAACAAAATAAATAAATTGGGGTAAAACGGGTTAAATATCGCAGTATGAAACAATAAAAGAAATAATAAGGAACAGAAATTTTCATTCATATAGGATTATTGTTTTACAAAAAGAAACAATTAGGAAGTATTATATAGGTCCATAAAATACTCTAAAAATATGAAAGGTAGAATTAAAGACTCGAAGATAATGATTTCAATTACAATGCTTCTCTATCGTTTACTCACCTTTAACGATAGAGCCCCATTATCATTCACGCGAGTCCATAAAATTATAATTTAAGAGCAATAAAAATAAAATTAAAAAAATTATGGGAATAATGAATAGGTTTTTCGTCTTTCCTTAAAACGTTGGTAAAATGCAGGGAACATACCCCTCGAGAAAATGAATTTTCACATTCATTTTTAAGCAACGTGAATATTTTTACTTTATTTTTTAATCTAGGAGAAGAAATTGATTAAGCTTTGAGACTTAGTGGTCACTTAACCCGAAAAAGAAGAGATACGTTTTTAATTAAATTTTCTCCATCGGGGGTTTAATATACTTCCTTCTCTTTTACGATCGAAAGGTGATAAAATTTGAACGTTCCTTTTATCAATATCATTAAACAGATATTTAATGGCATATTCCATTCGGTTTCTAAATATTAGGGAAAAAAAGTACTTAAATATGAAAAAAAAAAAGAATTATTCATTTTTAATGATGTGCAAAAGAAGGAAATGAATATTTATTTGAATTAAAAATGATGAAAAATTTTGAACAAAAACATAATTTCAAATTTTGAATAAATTCAAAGACTTTTACAGAACAAAATTATAAAATATAGTATTGTTAAAACATATTTTTGAAAGAAAAAAAATATTTGACTCTACCTTCTTTTTTTTAAACTCTTTTATCGTACGAGTATTTATATCTCTATATATACTCGTACATGAGTGTCTCTTTATTAATTTTTCCTAAATTGCTAGATATTTTTTCAAACAAAATAATAATTGATATTAAATAGAAGATTATCAATCATAGGATAGGATAATAAAGTAATTACAGTTACTTTGATGTATCAGGAGAAAGAAATGTAAGCGAGTACAGGATAAAGCTGACTAAGTCTTGAATGCAAATAAATATAGTGTGCACTTTAGGATAGCACTTTTCTGGTCGAGAATGTTTCCCAAAGGGAATCCTGTACAAATATTCTTGTTGTATTTTGGTTCTTATAAAATAGGAGACGCTGTCTTGTCATTTGCCTAGGAATGCCATAACTAAAAAATACTTATAATATTTGCCATTAATGGCTTTCGTTGGAGATTTACCACAGACGCATTAAAGTAAAGATCCGAGCACAATGATATAAGCCTCAAATCTTTATAACATTAAATGTGTCTACAAAAATTTAAGTATTCTACTGCCTCCTCACAGATGATCCCCATGTTGTTAAACTATATATCAGAATGATATTTCCCTATTGATTAATTCTATTATTAATAATCATATTATCCTCAGAAAATGAATTTTTTTGTTTAGTTATTTCAAAATCTTTATATATGTGGTATAGATCATTTTAAATCTCTCTTTACTTTACATTGTTTCTTGGCCTTTGGATTCTACAATTATTTTTTAAAAATTGTTTAAAATAACTTTGTTCTAGATCTTTGCTGTTCCTCTCCTGCCTTTTGCACAGTACCAACTGCACCCCCCCCACACACACACACATTTATTTTGCTATTCGGAGGGTCTGTCAACCTTTCCCTTATTTTGTGCATCGCCTTCCTTTCCGACTGTTATATCCTTTGCCTTGAGGTGAAAAGAAAATGGCGGATCGTGTGGAGTTTATGTGCTCTAGGGGTGACACTTCCCTTTTCGTGCCCGATTTCTTGCCATACCTAAAGGCTATATTTTGATGGGGTGTTCCTATCCTGTGTTACAAGGGGAACCTTAGGGACTTTGTGGCTTTCTTTTCTGTGTGAGAGTCTACATACTCAGCTGCTAAATGGCCGTTGTCTTTCTTACCCTCTTTTCAAAGATATAATAAGAAAAAGGGTTCTTCCTGGTTTTTTTTTTTTGTTGTTGTTGTTGTTTGTTTGTTTTTTCCTATTCCATTTTAGGAGTGTGCCCCTTGTACTTTATTTATTTTCCAAGAACTTTCCTGTATTAGTGAGACAGAATCTGTGTATGTGTGTATTCCTTTTTCTTTTTTTAATTATTTAAATTGTTATTTTTACTATCAATCACATTCAGCACCTGCTGAGGGATCACATTTGTAAAGTACTTTGAGCTAGCTTTATTTTATATTCCCCCCTCTATTCTGAAGAATTTTGGGGAAGGGTTTCTCATTCGGGACTATTTTGTGCATGCATTTCGTTTTCTAAGTCATTAAATTATCTTCTGGGATGATCAGTTTACAGCTTGAAACCATTTGAGCGGATTCTTCCGAGTAAATAAGTAAGATTAATTCAACTGGTTTTACACAATTTGTTGAGACAATGCAAATTGGCCTGTTTCAATTATAGATTTAAACAATTTAAAGCTGCTAGATTTCTTAATGTGTTTCGTAGTGTGGACGAAATCTTTGGTTCAAACCCTACCGCAGGATAGGTTTCTGGCTTTCTTAGAAAAAAAAAAAACCGTGATTATCAATTCATTTTGGTAACTATGCCGAAAATGTGATGTCTATTATGATGAGCTTATTTTATTTAAGATCGTTCACTTTATACAAGTTAGTACCTTTTGTGTGTCACTTTTAATCAAAGATGAAGTACGCATTCCTCTTCGACGAGAAAAGACGGCATCTGTACTTGACAGCAATAAGCACCTGTACCGTTTAGTAACAAGAACAATGTATTTTAAAGAATGGTGTAGATCGTGTACCGAAAAAGGTGGGAAAAATCGTTTGTCTCTACCGATGTAATATTTTTGAAAGTCGTAGTTGTAAAAAATTTAATGTGAGGAATTTGTGCGTGTTGTGTGTATGCTTATGTAACACAATCTTTGGACTCAGTTTTCAGAAAAAGTAAAGTGATAAATGCAGCTTAGACATATTAAATTTTGTTTGTGCTAGATTCATTAAAAAATTTCCATATCATTTTTAAATTGTTAAGAATATCGTAAGTAGCTGAAGATAGATAATTATATCTAAATGACATTTTTTACATAGAAAAAACGGGAAAATAAAAGGTATACTATTTTATACTCACATATTTCAATTTTGTTTAAAAATAAACAATATATTTTTTATTCAATAAAATAGAAATTAAATTTCTATATTTTTTATAAAATTTGTTGATGTCTAGATTACGGAATATTTTAGAAGATGACGTGAAGAATACTGACGTCAAGAATACATCAATTGTTATAATTTAATTGTCTATTACTTGACGAATAAGTTTAATTACAATAAGATTTATCTGTTGACACTTCTTTAAGGGGAAAATTTCTCCTTTTCTTCATTTTTATAGCAATCCATCTACTATTATATAATCAATATTTAAAAAATACCTAATTTTAATTAAAATATTCAACAATATTGAATAACCGCATTGCCTGAAAACACATAATCTAAACACAAAAGGAGCTTAAGAAATATGGAATTTAAAAGTAATCGTTTAATGTAAATTCTGTACGGTACACTACGGATAACATTTACGTCATCAAGTACATTATTTGTGAAATCATAAGGAAATAAAATAGACTGTATTCCAAGTTGCATTGTCAGGATTTTTGATAAAAGAAAAAAAAAAAGACATAGTTCAGATAATGGAAACGAAGGTGGAAAAAAGCCGATTGTTCATACAGGAAACTTATATTTTTTGAAAGATGAATTTGACATGTTGAAGATTATTTTGAACACACTTTGAAAAGTAAATTATACGTTTAGTGACATTTTGATCTCTGTTTCTTTTCCTTCAGTCGGAAGTACTTGACTTTGACGAAATTGCTAGTTTATGAAAATACATTTTAGCAAAAGTACACACATCGATTACGGATGAATGAATGTATGAAAAAAATACTTTTAAGATTTTATTTTATACTTTATGTTACATAAATAAGTAAGTCTTTTACTCATAAAACCTGATAAAAACAAACAGATATCATTCAACACGTCTTCATTAAATATGTAAATAAGGTAAAAATTCTTACTTATCAACACAAAATACATTACATTTATAAAATTGTGATAATTTATTTTATTAATATATTTCTCTATTTTAAATTATTTACTATTAAAGTTCATTTTTGTTGTCTTAGCTCATCTAGTGCAAGTAATTTCACTTTTTTTTAATAAAAATATCCTGTCAGAAATATATGAAATTTCCATGAATAACATGATGCGCCGTACGCTTAATATTACATAATAATACTAACTTCATCAATTAATCATGGAACTTTTTAAAAATATGGCATGGGTTACATTTCTTACTGAAATCAACTGAAAACTTTATTTCTAAATTAAAAATTTAATTAAATATTTATTAGAATACTCAAATATATCTCTCAATATCAAATATACTCAAATATATAAAATACAACAATAAGCCATATACGTATTTTTTTAAAGAATAACATTAATCGTCAATATGAAAATTTCAAACATGTTTTGTTAATCAAATTTTTCTAGGGTCTCTGATTGCATACATAATGTATTGAATAGCACTGAAGGTATAGATTCTTAAGGTTGTGTTTTCGCCATATGTACAAGAGCGTGACCATAGCGCGGAGCACATTTTTGGACAGAAAAAATGCTTCAATTTTTATAAAAAATTGTGAACATTGTAACTCATGCATTTGATTATAGTATAGTATTCTTAAATTCTTAAAATTTTAGAATATTTCATAAATAATTAGTTTTCCCATTTAACATGTAAAGGGATAGCTCATTTAGCATTATAGTATAGGATAAAAATGAAAAACACATTTTTCAAAAGAAAAAAATGTGTCAACTCGTATAAAAATGAGTAGTATGATAAAATAAGTGATTCTCTACAGGATAGTGAAGACAGAATATAATATTAATGTATTAATGGTTGAGTACTTTTATATATGAAAAAATATTCATCATTTGAGTAGATTCCTTAACATTAGTCGAAAACCGCCTTAAACATGTAGAAAAATAACAGCTGGAAAACAATTTATAAAAATTAAAAAAATTCCCCTTCTTATACTTTTTCTATTTCTGGTGATTGAATAAAAAAATGAGGCTATTTTATGATGAAATGAGTAAAGAATTTCGTATTATTTATTCAGAAGTCAAGGATTTATAGTTTTATATTCTAATCTCACTCCATTGCTACAAGAATTTCGAAAAGGAAAATTGATACTTTTTGTTTATAAATTTTGGATAGTTTTCTCGTCTAACTATTATCCTTATAATCTTCAAGTATACAACTGTAAAACAATAAATACAGATGTTAATTCCCTTAGATTATGAATGAAACGAAGACTTCTTACTACGTCACTAAGCTCTCCTTGAAGTGGAAGCTTGTTTTAAATTTTTAATCTTATTGTATTATAAAATAATCGGAGTGATATTATTTTAACTCTTTTTTATTCTCTCTCTCCGAGATAAGAGAATCAGCTGCTGAAGTATGGAATAGTATAGGTAGTGAAAAGAAAGGAAAGAGAGCTGTTCCCGCGGAAGGACGAATTACTTGTGTTGATTTGATTAGAAGACAATGAAATCGCTATACGTTATTAACAATCTTGTTTATGAGCATGTGGGGATATTGAAAAGAAACTGCGTTTCTGAATGAAAAGCTATAATGGCTGTATTCAGTCAAATATAGTAAAAAAAAGTGTATCTAGAGCAGGGATGGCGAAGCAGTGGCACGCGTATCATTGATGGCACACGACACAATATTTTGGCACGCCAGTGATCAAAATGGTTCGCATTTTATTTCAAAATTTCAAAGTTCACTATGAAGTATTACGAACAAACGGGAGTGATCGGGGAGCACACTCGTTTGTTATTGTCTTGCCTTAGTTACTTTGTAGGCTACAATTGTGCTTGCGATGTAAAGTTTGTTCACTCATATCATGGTAAATTTCATCGACACAATTGTGTTTTAATGTTTATCTGTGTTCTATTACCATTTTTAACTGTTATTTAACATGGCTAGTTCAGCAAAACAACAAAACGTGCAAGATAGTAAGTGTAACAACAGAGAATTTCAAATTTCGTGGACAGAGAAACATGATATTAGTAGTCAAGGAGAAAAAGCAGAGTGTGTTTTATGTCCTGGAATAGTGGTATGCAAAACATTGTCTGTAAAACGGTGTTTTGAAACAAATCGTAAGCCCTCTTTTAAAAAAAAGTGAATCACAGCAAAAATAACAAATTGCTAAGAACGTTTAGCAGATGACTTAAATTCAGCATGTATTCTACAAAAAGTAATATATTACAATCCTAATATAAGTTATTTGTTATCCAATTAGCAAAACAAGAAATCACACTCATTTTACTTTAATTTGAATTACACGTATAATTAAAATATATATAAATATAGTACAAAATGTATTTTTTGTAGTGAATGAAGTTTTGTGTTGTTAGTATATTTAGTTTTATTATTTCTCAATAATCACGTCAAAATTATTTCACGCACGTCTATACTTCATTAAACACTTCTTTATATAAAAATGGCACGTTGATCCATAAACGTTCGCCACCCCTGATCTAGAATGTCTCGAATAAACAAGTGAGATGCTACTTTTTTCAAATTCCAGATGGTGGTGAAATCTACTTTACAACACTTTAAATAAAACTGTTGTTTCAAGTACCTACTACCATGCTACGGATAAAACAATATAATTTTTAAATTTTATGTAATATCTGGCTCAAAAATGTTTATTTCTAAAGCCAAACCTCTGAATAAAACCGTAACCTAAGGAAAACTACGCAAATGCTTCTAAAAAATCTAAATTGCATTGCTTTCATCAATGAAAATAACTATATCCTGATTTGTTTTCAGTTTTAGAATAAAAATATCCACTTAATTTTTTTTTACATTATAAAATTGAATCAAAAAATTTAATACGACACTTTTTAAATCATACTTTCTATTTGCGTATTATTTCTAATGACTTAAATGAATAATAATTATAGAATGAGTACCTATTCATGATAAAAATACAACTGTAGACTTTTTAATTTAAAAATGATTACAGAGATAAATATACAATGCTGGCCACATAAAATGCAACGCCAACAATAACCAGAGCTATCACAGCGAAATTTATCTGACAGATAACATGTTGCCCAAATGATTAAAATTATAATCTTTTGTGACATATGGATGATGAGAAATTCAGGAGTTAGTAACCGCCATTGTTGGCTATAACCGCTGATACACGCCTCGGCATAGAATCAAAGAGGCTTTGGATGTATACGTGGGGTACATCTGTCAATTCCGCTCCCACATATTGCCAAAGTTGATCTGGTGTAGCAGCAGGTAATGTATTCCGGGGGAAAAGTTGCATAAGCATGGATCACACGTTTTCGAATGAAGATAGATCATGAGAACAAGCAGGCTAAAAATGCAATTCAATCTGAAGGGTAAGGAATAACACTTGAACATTGCGTACCACGTGTGGTTGTGCATTATTCTACAGGAATAAAGCTTCTTGCAAGCGCTGAATGTATGGGTGGACCACGGGCTCCTAAACATCAGAGATGTAGTACTGGCTGTGCATTTTACCTAAAATGCATACTGGAGGGTTGTGGCAGTGAAATCCAACACCACCTCAATTCATGATATCGGGTGCAGGACCAGTATGGTGATACATAACGCAACAGTTCAGCAGCCTCTCACCACGGTGTCTTCAAACTCGAATCCGACCATCGTGATGTTGCAGGTAGAATCGGGATTCGTGAGTAAACACAATGTCGTTTCCTTTTCGTTGTCCATGCCCACCGTTCATCATACCATTGACAGCACAAACGTCTGTGGTTTCCAGTCAATGGGGGACGAAGCAATCGACGCCCTGCATTCCATTCTGCTGCAAATGGCAAAGAAAGGTACGAACTGAATCTGCCTTGCTATGATCCGTGATGTGGCTGCGCTATCCATCATTGCTATGAAACTAAATCCACATGTCATCACGGGAAGCGCTGGAACGTGGTGGGTGTGATCGGCACCATCAGTTTATCGTATACGCCTGCATCCAGCGATGAATGATCCTAATTACATTTGTTTTGTTTCGTCCAACACATTGATCGATTTCTCTGAAGCGTAATTAGTAATTCCTATAGGCTACTGTTCTTCCTCGGTCGATTTCAGAAACTTGGTTAAAAGACGCTGTATGTCTTCCACGACGCATAGTTCAGTAGCTTACATAAAAAACCTCACGAAAAAAATAATAACCGTACTTCAAGTCGCCAATCTGTACTCCCTTTATTTAGTGCTTGCGGTTGTCTTATGGTAGCTGGTGATGTGTGTTTGCACTATTATGCTAATGATTTGCATTTTTCATCACTGCCAATGCATGATGCAAATTTCACGATATGTTTGCTTTCTTCAGGGTGTTGTTTTTTGAGTGGCTAGCAGTGCAAGTAACATGTTATTGCTTAAAATTCTCTAGCTTCCAAATATGAACATGGTGCATTACAATTGAAAAAAATAGTTAACTTATTTGAGCCTTTTATTTTGAAAGTGGCCGAAGTCCACTTATCTTCAAATCGAGATATTTAAGGGTTTACGTTTCAATGAACTTAAAAAATATATACGTATATGATACTAATTAGTCATACTGCTTAAGTGTATCTAAGGGTGTTATAATTTATAGTTCCTATTAAAATAGTGGCAATTATTTAGTGAATAATATGCGATTTTTCTTATCAAGAATGGAGTTTTGCCACTCTCAAAATTAACAACCAGATTCTTTTTAAAATTTGAAGGTGCCCAAGTCCATTCAACATAATTTAAAATGCTTCAAATTAAAAAAAATAATACTGAATTTATTTTACATATCCTTAAAACACTTCGAAAAATTAATTTATGAGATTCGGAAGTGGTAATAAATTCAGGACTTGAAAATGTTCATTTTCATTCATTGATGTCTTATAGAACATTTTATTCGGTTCACTTCTGGCAAAACGCATCCAACATATTTTTAACCAGTTTATTGATTCTCCATCAGAATTATTTACCCTTTTAAAAATTGCGTCTTCTAATAATTTTGTTGGTACAAAATCTTCTTGTCTCATATCATTTACAATAAAATTATTACCTTTCGGACACTTTTCAATTATCTTGTAGTAATCCTGGGGAACAAATAGTAAATTATTTTTTAATGACATTTCTACCACACCCAAATCTCAATTATTTGGTAAAAACGAATGTCCTGATATTAAAAATTTGTGATCTATGATTTCCACATCCATTTCTTTTTCGATTTTTTTTAAAATCATTAATTACTATTTCTTCTTTACTATGTGAACTAAATGGTCTTGTTCTGTTCTTCAGCAAGGGCGAAATAATTTCTAAAATTTAGTATTAAATTTCAAGTTTTATATTAAAATTAAACGTACTGCTTATTCAACTAACGCAAATGTCGAAAAGTTGAGGTTAACTTGTAAATAATAATTAATTAAAATTACCTTCATCACTGCTTTCCGATATTATCAATTTTAAATATCTTGTTTTAAGTATAAATGGAGTTAATTCACTTTCAAACTACACAGTTCAATTATTAAGCTGAATCTGAAAACTTATGTGTCAAGAAATTATAGTATTTATTCGAAATATAAGTAACCTGAAATACTTTACTGATAAATAATATGAAGTTGTACCCGTAACTATGGTAACCGGAAAAAAATATAAAAATGGAGTTTGGCCACTTTCAAAATAAACGGCTCATTTTTAATTCGTTTTATCTTAGAGTAAATAGTAGAGTAAATGTAATAAAAAAAAACTATACTATTCTTTTAAACCTATATTATTTTTTGTATGACATTTATATGGCTAATTTTAATTCCATAAAAAAAAAAAAAAAAACATGAATTAAAAAAGTATAATAAGCACTTTGAAAAATAATTATAACTACAATACATCCCATAAAAAACTACTTCAAATACATAATTTTTTTGTTTACTTTCATAAAGGTAAAGAAATATGATTTTCATATGAAAATTTCATAATGATAAAGAATATATAGAAATATAATTCATTGCCTCACATTTAACTGCTAAAATTTAATTTGTGGAAAAAATGAGTTCAAGCGGAAATTAATTTCTTTTTGCTTGCAATTTTCAGCATAAAATATTACGAAGTCCATATCTTATTTGATAAATTATATTCAACACTGTAATAACTTAAAGTGAGTTTTCTTCTTTTTTTTCTATATGAGTTAAGGAAAATTTAACTAAAAGTTCGGAAGAAATTTTTCGTTCTTTAATAGACTGATTTATTGATTGTTTTAGACGTTACATTTTAAAGCAACAGGATGATCATGGAATACGTACCTTGTAATGATAAACTTCAGCTAAGCGAAGAAGGTTTCACCTGAGCTGACACCCGCTCTCCCAACTTCCTCACCACTGTAGCAGAAGGACTTACAACCTCGACATAATTAACGTGCATCAGCCCCTTCATTTTTCAGATTGATTGCTTTAAAGAATTCCTTATTCTAAAAAAAATCTGTGGTAGAAAATTAACTACTATATCCAAAACCATAGACTAATAAATAAATAAAAATCAATTTTATTTTAACCAAAGCATGCCTTTTATTCATTTTAACTATTTATAGAAGTATTTATTCAGTGAATTTTCTGTTCGTTTCCAATAACTTAAGTAATCTCAAATTTGATTACTCGTGTCTATTTTCAATTACTTAAGATACACAACATTAAGTCATACTGGATACTCAAACCATTGCAAAATACCTTTCAAGTCAGAGTTTAACTTCATTTAGGGTTATTTACCACTAATAAGCCTCTTGCAGAGTAATTGCGTTTTATCTTCCATTTAAAAGCACATTTTCTTACACAATTAGGGGTTTTCAATTAAGCTTGACATCGGATTTGAATGAAACCTAAATGACGAAATTGACTATAAAAGGGGACCAGCTAATTCCTTTTCGGAGTCGTTGAACCGAATCCTTTAAGTAATACTTGTAAGCAGAAGTTGGACTGAAGCATGGAAGTGGAAAATGTTTGAAAGCAGTGACACAAGTATTTATGTTTTCTTAATAGCTCTTTAAATTGTCTCAGACAGGAGAAAAGATAAAATTCATGCTGAATTGGACTAATTGAGGGACTATCTAAGATTTTAATCTTTTTATTTTGCATTTCATTTATTTTTAGAATAAGAACGGTTTATACACTATTAATTCCCTTTCTATTGCTTAAAACTATAAGACACTGTTAATTTCCTCTTGTTGTATAGCATTTGAATACTGCTGTAACTGAAAATTTTGCATTTGTAAAATACAAAAAAAAATAATAAATAATAATAAAATAATAAATAAAAATAATAAAATAATAAATAATCAATAAATTTGCAGTTATATTTGGAAAGGAAATTTGACATTCTTTCCAAAAATACAATGTATTTGATCTGATGTTAAGTAAATATCACGCATTATCTTAGCATTTATATTTGCTTCTTTAAAGTATCCGACTACGTTCAGAGACTTGAATTTTCAAAAGCGTATAAATGGATACTATTTACGATATTTAGTGTCACTTAGATTAGAAAATGTATATAAAATTATTTTAAGAATATTATTAAAATAAAAAAAAATATTTAAGTGCATTATTTTGACAAAAAATTAACATAGAATGACCCATTTTCAAAATATTTTACTTTTGTGAAAAATTCTTTTATTATAATAATATTTTGCCTGTATATAGCTCAGACCTCTCTACAGAAAATCAACTAGAAATTGCGAAATATATAACTTAGAAGTGGGTTTATCCACATTTTACGACAACAGACCGGATCAATTTTAAGAAAAAAACACCGATAATTATTTCAATGGGTTGTAACTCTGAAAATAATGTGAATTTTTCAAACATCCTAATTCAGACTCTCTGGAGAAGTCTTTACTTTATATAAGCGAAATATTATTCTTTTAGAAGCATTTTTTATAAAAGGAGAACGTTTTGAAAAAATATCATTCTAAATTACTTTTTTTGCCAAAATAGTGTATTAAAATATTTTTTGTTGTCAAAATGTCCTTAAAACAATTTTATACATGTATTCTAATCTAAGTGACACTAAATATCATCAAAATTATCCATTAATGCAGTTTTTTAAAATCATGGTTCTGAACGTAGTCGGATACCTTAATAAGTACAGGCTTACAAAAAAAATAAATATATCCTAAAATACTTAAGAAATTTCAAATAAAATAAAATTTCTTAAGGAAATCTATTTTGTTGAGGAACACATTTCGGCTTTGTTCAACATATATATATATCATGCTGATACCACACATTCAGATTTTCCAATTAATGAACAAGAATTAATATATCTTAATAAATTAGTGTTTACACTGAGACTATCGTTTAACTTTTATTGTCATATCTTTAAGCAGCAATTGCATGGGCTATTATCATTAAAAACCGTAAGAAATGTCGATTAGTATATGGGCAGTCAAGGCAAAACATTATAAACATCCTTACATTTTTCAGTGATTTTATCTGGATGTCGTGGAAGGCACGTGATTAATAGAGAATAATATTTGATTGCTGCTGCAGAATAAAAGAATTTATCCTTGCACCTAAATATACAAATGATGGAAAAGCCTCATCTAAGCAAATTTGATAGATGGCAGATTGTTATAAGTCGATGATTCGAAACGAGTATTTCCGAAAGAGTATGGCTGATAGGATTTCTTGCGATCGACTGTTTTTATCATTTATGTGAAGTGGATGAATTGCGGTGAAACGAGAAGGAGATGTCAAGCGGTTCGACTTTCATGCTTCATAAAAAAGGGACGTTGGGACAGCCCCATTTGATAAAAAGAAATAGGTGCTAATAAGGGGCCCAAACACCCATCCAAGTCCAAGTCCATCAGAAAATGAAATTTAAATGACACTGTTGGATATGGGACTGTGTAGTAAATGTACCACTCATGGGCCTCTTTTGACTAAGAATTATTGCCAACTACACCTACAGTAGGCTCAGAAACATTGAGGTATGGGAATGAATAAGTCGAAGAGGTTTGTCCGGTTGAATGAGTCACGATTTCTCATTGATCATGTCGAAAGTTTTGTCCAGATGTGCCAATTTCAAGGCAAGCAGTTGCCCTTACATCTACAGAAGGTCATATACAGGCTGATATTGGTGGTTTATGCTTTGAAGAATGCTTTCAGGGTGGCTTTGGTACCCATCGTTGGGATAGAAAGCTGGGGACTATCAGAGCATGGCTTTGGATCAAGTTACTCTCTTACACGGTTTCTGAATTCCCAATTGGAAGTAGAATCTTCCACGAGGGCAACGTATAATGGCAAAAATACCGAATTGTGTTGGAGGAGGGTGGGGGTTAGCAGAGTATAATGTCTATTTCCAGTTATGTCCTGGTTAACTAACTTGCCAGATCCTAATCTAGTAGAGTATATTTGGACTTTCATAGAAAGAGACAGTCAACTTAGGTATTAAACACTTCCTGTCTGAGTATTTTAATTTTGAGTGACTGTTGTTTCGACATTTGGTACAACCTTCTCTAATTATTTACCAAGAATTTGTGGCCTCTATCCCAAGTGGAGTTGTAGCATTTTTTAAGCCAAAGGGGTGAAATGTGTTATTGAGTAAATGTTCAAAGTACTGTGGCTCCTCAGTGTATTTATACAGAATAACATATATCGACATCCCAAAAAATATATTAAATAAAAATGCTGGGTATGTTCATTTTATTTAAATCGCAAGGAATTACATGATCCTTGTGTTAATAGGAAATGTTACTATGATAATCACTGAGAAAGCTTACTTCTTTTTTGCATTTCATCAAATGAGAAACATTTCAGGAATTTTTTTTGTGTTTAATATTATTATCTACTGTGACAAAACGTATATTTTGATACCAAACAAATGTATTTGTAACTGATTTTGCGCACGCGCGCGTATTTGTCTAGTATCAGAAGTTATCAGTATATGGGAATTTTTAACGAAAAATATATCTCTAAAAATTTTCCTGATTTAGTTAAGAAATGAGTAATAACAAATGTATTTGTATTATTTAAATTCTACATTTCCCTCTCTGTCTCTAAATTCTGTTTTCTTTAAGCTGTACAACATCACAGCATGTTAAAATGCATCATCACTAATTGTCTTAAAAATCCCATGGAATTCCTAGTGGTTTCCGAAGTAACCTTTTAGAAGCTTATGAAACTCCATGTGCTTTCTTAATGGATTGTTTATTATCATAAAACGTTTGCGAAAAATAAATGGGTATTGAAATGTGAGTGTATATATATAATTGCATACACACACACATCTATAAAACTTTTTTTTTCTTAAAATATAGACTTCATTAATTTATTCAAAGTACTTGCTATATTTACTTGTATTTTTATTTTAATATGGCACTGGATTATATTTTGAAGAATATGCTAATAAATATTTTTCGAAAAATTTAAATCATAATTAATTTTAATTCCAACGCTTGTTTTTTAATTTAATTTAGTTCATGTAAATTATATTTCCGACAGTATATTTATAAGCACTCAAAGTGCCAACATTTTGATAATCAAGCGCTAATTTACAAACTCTCGGGACAGTTTCAAGAAATCAAATCCCATCAAAAACTGAAAGAAATATTGAATATATTAAATGAAGCAAATACCTTAAGCTTGCTTGTATTTTTTACCATTGACACAATCTAATTAAAGAGCTATATAACCCCTTTGGTATTAATCCTTTACATTTGCCTTGTGAACTCGTGAGTCCTAAAAATACTTCATTTCTCGAGAGCGAGAGGGATCGTACGGTTTTTGGGCCAAAACGCATTCCATGTCAAATTATTTAAAACATAAATTCATCATTATTTAGTCTAATCTTCACAGTATTTCGCTAGAAAAGAGTTTCAGTCCGGAATAATGTTCATAGATCTTCATATAGTCGTCTCACGCATTCTACTGTCCCCGCAGCCCCTTCACTGGTATGACCTTCAATTAAACACTGGAGTGGTTACCCCACAGACTAAGTCACTCCACCTATAAGAGTTCATCGCAGTTCCTTTCGCTTAATACGTTTGAGTACGGCTATCCCATCAACTGTTTCCGCGTGTGTTCGAAGAAGAAAAAAACCCAATGAAGTAGATCTTCTTCATCTTCAGAACTGTCTCTTTATAACGTCTGGGGTTCCTCTTTCAAGCTCCAAATGATTTTTTATTTGTGAGAGTAGCACGACTTCACCCAGCACCCTTCGTGCGGGTCCCAAGTCCATTGGTTCTTAAGATAATATGCCGTACCGACTAATATCAACTGCGTCACAGTACCTTTTACAACATATGGATGGTCTATTATTCGACATATCACTTTGAATCTGAGAATTCTCTCTTGGGTATGTCTTTATCACAATGACCCGACATTCTTTCCATTCAAATAATTCGTTGCTAACATATGTGAAGAGATGAAATAATAGAAATTGTTCAACGGGAGTGACCCTTCGATAAGTCGTTGTAAATAAAACCATTAGATTGTCGGTTAAAGTAGAGGTGTGGTCAAGCTGTTTCCAGAATCGGCTCAACATCTGATTAGCCTCCTGGTATTAGAGAAGAATACATGGTCTCCTTTTGAAGAATAAAATGAACCATCTGGTCATTCTGCCTACAGTCGTGTATCAAACTTGGCAATCATTATCGTAATGTGTTCGTCCAATGAGACGACGCTACAGCCTCAAATATAATAACATACAAGATATAATTTTATTGTTTCCAATACAACATCGTATATTTTACTAAAAATCAGTCTTATAATAGTCATATTTCATAATAATTCTTTAAATGGTTTTAACCTAAGAAATGTTTGGTGATCATTAACGTTCCCTGAGAAAGAAAAAGAAACTAATAATTCTAAATACTACAAAAGTGGAGAAATTATATTAAACCCGAACATATTGTAGGTCAATAACCCATTTTTGAGACAAGAAATACGATGTATTGCAAAGCACTTAAACTAAGCTATTCCTCCACACAGTCATCAAGTTTCTACGATCTTCAAAACGCAAAACTAGCCATTCAATTCCCTACCAAAAAAATCCACTCTTTTTCATTGAGCCGACATAACGCAGCTGTTTTCACGTGCTCATCTTTGATGAAATGGCTTCGTTCACAGATATTTTTACAGTTTACTTATAATACAGCACGCCGTGTATTGTGGTCAACGTTAGTGATTTGTTTTGACTTCAAGAATCCACGGAGTGTGAGTTGCCTTGTTTAAACTGTAGGAATCACTCCATAATGCTTGGAAGCGACATTGCATATAGGCCATATTTCATCCATATTTAATGATCAATTTCTAAACAAGTGTGACACTGTGCACAAAGTTCTTACTGCCCCATGTGTTTCACCGATGAAATAAATTTACAATTGACGCACTTTTTTTTTCATGTGCAGAACAGTAATAACTTTTTTCTTTGAAGTCGGATGTCATTGTCATTCCCTCTTTTGAGGGGGCCTTTTTACAAAGACTTACCATCAATTGCGTAGAAAGTGTAACTTACTTCATGAATGATCTATGTACTTACTTCTAACGTGAAGTGTTTAATTTTATTGCACAAAGAATTCAAAATTATCCATTTCTTACGCTACCTCAACAGTGTTCAAACGTTTCCGATCCTCGGAACCCTTAGAACTACATAGTCTCTTGGGGAACCATTTCCACATACGCACGCTTTGAAAAATATATCTCAAAATAATATTTAAAATATATAAACATATTAAAAGTACTTTAGTTAACGATACTTTTAAAAAAAGTATTGTTTTTGTTATTATATAAAAATTTCTACTGTAATTTTTTAATATATAATGAGTTAACAGATTTTTTAATATTAATTTTTGATTCAAATGGCACCTACCCATGTATTATACTTAGTAACTGAGATATATTCCAGCATTTACTACACAGAATGTAGAAGACTAGATTTATTGAAATTATCTTAAATCGCTGCCCATTTCTTGGATATATATTTCCATGAAACTATTATAATGAATTCCGTTTTTAACATTTATCGCATTTAATATATCCAGTAGGTGGGATTTCTATTTGATGGTGAATATTTGAGCAATGTGACTTTCGAAATTTTATCGAATTTTTAATTAAGGATAAATGTCTTTTCCTCAATATATTTAACAGGAAAATATCTGTATTCAATTCAAACCTGCTTTCTATACACCTGTAAAAGCAAATTAAAATGTTATCATTACATTCAGAGTTATAGAAAATTATTCATCATTTGTTAGGTTTTCATAAACAGTTATAATTTTGTTAATTTGATTGGAATATAATATTACTGGTTAAGTTAGCGCAATTATAAACAGAAAAATTTCAAAAGAAATACCTTTTTATCAATTAATGAATGCCGAAAAATCATTCTAATTTTAATATTCAAGAGAACTCTCTGCAGAATTTAAGCTTAACTAAACATTAAATTTTAAATTCAATGAACTGCATATGTATTTCATTTATTTAAAACACACACACACACACATGTATATGTGTGTAAACATACATATGCAACGTTTGCGTTATTTACATATAAAGAACATTAATAAAATTTATAACAATCATGTATCTTAGCAAACCATAGTATTGATTCTTCTCAATTTCTGTATATTATATTTAGACAAACAGATTTAAATTCTGTACATAAAGGGGACAATAACTCTGATGGAATGTATTTCCTAAAACACCCTCAGCTTCATTTTTCATGGTCTGGTTGGTTCAATAAACCAAATAGTTCTGATAGTTTATTCATGGAATATGTCGTCTTTGCCTCCAATATCGAAAAGTTTTATAAAGATAAATTCCATTAATTTTAACGTAGAGAATATATTATAAAACTGTCTGAGACATGTTTCGGTGATTTAAAATAAATGGGTTATGAAACTATTTATTATATAAATATTATAAGCTGATACATAAATATTTTGCTATCTGAGATCAATACTTTTATTAAACAGAACATTATGCTAAAATGTGATTTCTTAATAGATGAAAGCTCTCAAATTGTGTTTTTGTTTGTGATTTAATAAAGTTATCTATGGAGATTTTCATTTAATATTTCTTATAATGTGATGATTCTGAGACATAATGTAAAACATACAAACATTGCAAACATAAACTATACGTATGAAAATGTAGTGTTGATTAGTAATATGTTGCTCTGGAAATAAATATAAAAAGGATTTTGTGATATTTTGTTAGATAGAGGTCCAAATGCTTATAATCGTCGTATAGAGCCAGCTAGGAAACTGTGAACCAAGCCAGAAATGTGCGAGTACGTTTTACTTATTTCCAAGAAACTTGTTTTCTACTTTTTATTCCTTTATTTCTTTGAGAAGTCAATAAGAACCTGAAAGTTATTCATGTGTTATGCTAACTTAGTATTTCTTATAGAAATTGTAGCAAGTGGTATTGATACACAAAATATAATAATTGACAAAATAATTAAAAAGGAACAGTATATTGCTATAAACTAATTATTTTTACTCTCTTTCGCAATAAGCCTCATTTACATTTTACAGATCAGCTGAATTTATAATTTTATAGATAATTGTGTAATTATGTGAGCACCCAATTAAAATTTTTCTACTTGATTATAACAATTCTAAAAGTAATTCTTCTAATATACTCAAGTTTCCATTAGTTTTTGAAAAATTTAGAAACAAGTTAATTTAAATATATTGGCAAGATTTGGAAATACTTATTAAACGCACGTGTTTCAATAAAAACTATCATACAATTCTCTTTTCATTTATTAAATACATTAGTCTGGACATTATTTAAATTGTGTTTTTAGCGCATGACTAGAAATTATCATTTAAATCATAGGAACTTGCTATTTTATCTTTATATGCAGAAATAGGCACTACTATATCAGTAAATGTTTCGTTGATAGGAAAAAATATGATCGATGAAGTATAATATGCACTGTACAGTAAATATATGAAAAGCTCAAGTTACATATGATTATTACGCATTTGTCTCATTCAACGTTTATACAATTATTTATAAAGCAGCCTTACGAAATGAAGATGATAGTAGGTAATGATTATTGATCATGTACATAGAAAAAAGTTCTTAGATGATGTAATTGAACATTTTTCCATTTCATAAAAAGATTATGTACTATAATTTTTATGGGAAGTGTTTTACATATTTTGTATGGTACTAAATTTTACTAATTATATAAAAGCTCACATTTTTAAAAGTATTTCCAAATGTATACTTATTACTTCGTATATTAATGTCTGAAGATTATTATTTTATTCCAATCCATGATACCTTTATCTCGTTGTAAGACCCAATATTACCCTTTAAAAAATTATAATAAATGAAAAAAAAAAAATCAGTTTCTATATTTTTTGAAGAATTTATATATTCGGCTTTATATGTCTGTGGTGATTAAGTAATATACGAATATTTCAAGGCCTCTAATACATCAATTTTTAAAATTTAGTTCAGGATGTCGTACTAAATACTAATATTAGTTTCTCCATCTTCTTCTTTGTCTTATCGTATTCAGTTAATTAGTTTCTATCATTTACTTGAGGAATTTATCACTAACTGCAACTCTTCGTTGCAGAATTTCAGAAATTAAGAACATATTAACATAATTAAACATATGCATACAAATTTTGCTTATATTTAACTTTATTTTTTTAAATTTTCGTTTTCAGCTTGTAACCGTATTTTAAGCAAATGATTTTGCTTACATCACATATCTGTGATTTTATAAGCAATTTCAGATACAATAATTAATCAAATAAGATAAGATTTCACGATTCATGTTTTTTACGGAGTTCGAATTTCACGAATAAATAGAAATACGAGTTTCAGGGTACACTTCCTATTTAAAAGCAGATCGTAAATATATTCATAAGACATAATTCTGTTCTTAAAAAAAGTATGAACATTTATGAATTTTGCCCACATATTCATAGTTCCATTATCTTCAAAAATTTCTGTTTGAAAAGATTTAATTACAAGAGAATGAAATACTAAATTTTTTTTTCAAAAAAATTTGCTACCACATATGATACATTCATTTCATAAAATATACTCTTCTATACACGTTTGAAATCTTAAAATTTAATATATCTGATTTTATATTATTAATACACCATCGACTTAATTAATTATGAATCATTTTCTCAGGAATAAAGAAAATAGTAGATAGCAAGTATATAATAGATAGTGCTCCAAATTTTAATCTTTGCTATTTTCAACAAGTTTATGACGAAAATAGCTTCTTTTATGTAATGGAAAGTATATTCACATTATAATTTTATATTAGTATTTGAAACATTACTTGAAAATAATTCTACATTTGAGATAAACCTGTTACTATACTGTGTTGTTACATTCAAGCTATTTTTGTGTGCTTTGCGATCAAAAAAATTGGAAACATTAAGTCAGAATCTTTATATTACTTAACTTTGTTAAATCTTATTTACTCATTTTGAACTGTGATTGAAAACTATGTGATAAAATCAAACAATTGTCTTTTTTACTTTTACTGTTAATGATAATCGATTTCTTTGAAGTTTCATAAATTTTCGAATCAAGTTTCGTTTTTCAGCAGTGTTCGCTTCTTTAAGCCAGGGCAGATCTCTTTAGAATGAATCCGCGTGAAGCAATTTTATGTCTTATAGTTAGTAAACATCTTTGTTTGTGGCAAGCAATGTCATTCCTCCCGTTAAAGTTTGGTGCCTCAAAGTTTTGCAGCTTTTTAGAATCTTTGGAATGTTAAGGATTCTTGCTTTGTGATTAACCCTTTAAGCGGTCAATTATTTTACCAGAAATGCTTCCAAAAAAGGCATATTTTTTTATTGCATATAATTAAGTACCATACTTAATAGAATAAGAATATTAAGAATTTTTTTTTATTTTTTTTCACTTTTAATGCTTTTACAACATTTTTTATTTTACAATTTTGGACACAACATCCCCTAAATGTTTGCTTTTTTCGAGTACATTCTGCATGCAGTAAAGAATGGCTTACAAGTTCTGCAAAAATTTCTCTCATACTTACTGTGAATTTTGAAGTTTACAATTTTCCAAACAGTTCAGAAGTCTTTTTGTGTATGGAACAATTTGAAGCATGGTGTAATGCAAAGTCCTACATCACAATCAGGGCAGAAATAACGTGTTTCTTTTCGGATTCTCTTTCCATTCTCATTTCTTTTCGAGCAGCAGACTGCGCATTGCCTTGCAGGTCTCAGTTTCTTATCTGTGGGAGCAATTATTTCCAAAAAGTGTCTCTCTGTCAATCTCAGAGGATTAGGCTCCGAACCTGGTCGTCCACGGTGGAAATTTAGTCCCGAATGATATTTTTCAATTACACAGTCAATGAGATCAAGTCTAAATTCTAGTTGCGTGTTTTTTCCTCCGTTTTTACGGTAGACAACATACGAGTTCCATACAGCAATGTCGAAAATATGGAAAAAAATCTTTCTGTAACATTTTTTACCCCTTTTCTTTATAATTTCAAAACTTTTCAAATTTTGGTCCATGCGGTCTACTCCTCCCATAGTATTATTATAGTCCATGACAATTTTCGGTTTTTCTTTCATTTCAGAGCGGACTTGAATTTGTTCCATTTCAGTATTGTGAATTGTGGAAAGTAATGAAACTTTTTTCTTATCCATCCACTTCATCACAGTAACTTTTCCTCTCTGAAAAGCTATAATCTCTCCTTTTTTCAATTTTTTTTCCTGCATTTCCTTTGGGACTTCTTTTCTCTTGAGGTTTAGTGTGCCGTATACGTCTGTTCGACATGAAACAAGTTTGTCTGCTAATTCCGGCGAAGAATAATAATTGTCTATTGTAAGACAATATCCTTTATGAAGCAAAGGCCCCATCATTGTCAGGACAATTTGTGATGAAAAGCAGAGTTTAGAATACTCAGGTTTCAGAATAGTGTCTTTACCTGTATATATTATTATTGACCAGACATAACCAGAAATAGATTCACACAACATAAAACATTTTACTCCAAATCTAGCTCTTTTGAGTGGAATAAATTGTTTCCATCCTAGTCGTCCTTTGAAGAGCATAAGGCTCTCATCTATTGTTACATCTCGCTCTGGTGTCACCGTTTCACTAAATTTCTCATTGAGATGTTTCAGAACTGGCCAAACTTTTACTAATCTTGGGCATTTGTGATTTTGTGGGTCAAATGCTGCATTATCAGAAAAATGCAAGTAGCGTTGCAAAAGGCAGAATCGGCGATGAGACATTATTTTAGAGAAAAAAGGTGTATTAGTTGAATACCTTTTGCTCCAATAATGATCAATTCCAGGTTTCTTTACAATTCCTTGAAGTATATTGAGAGCGAAAAATACATGCAACTCTTCCACAGTAGTTTCTACCCAAAATTTACTCTTTGAGAATTGTCTTGCTACACTGGATTGGATGCACTGTTTAGCATATTTATTCGTCTCTTCCACAATTTTACTCATGAGTGAAAAATCAATGAATGTTTCATAAAATTGTAGAACATCAGAAGTGTCGGCAAATTGTACGTGCACAGAGGGAATACCAGAAAATTTAAATCGAGGACACGGAACAGGTGGATTTTTTACATCAATCTCGGTAAAAATTCTTGCAGAACTCAAATCTTCATCAGAGCTGAGCTCACTGCAAGAGTCATCTGAAGAATAATCCAAATAATTAGAAGAAATATCTGTATCTGTATCAGAATGTAGTTCATCATCTAACAAGAAAATATTTTCGTCGTCTATTCCATCCATAAGATTCACAAGCACGGCATACAGTAGAACAAAAATTTCAAAGAAAAGTTTCCGCTTTCCCGCTATATAGAAAAACCCGGATGAAAAACATTTCATTTACATGGACAAGCCACGCCATCTGTTGAAAAATAATAATAATACTAATAGTCTCTTTCAATAATGAAAAATGCGGGCAAACCAGAAGCGGAAAGGAGAAAATATCGATGCCCGTACGCTGTACGGGCAAACCGGATGAGGCCAATTTCGGGTAGCACGTACGCTGTACGGGCAAACTGCTTAAAGGGTTAAGCTTAAATTCACAGTACTGAATGGAAAAGAATCACGTTCTTTCATAAACCGCGCGTATAATGATAAGTTTTCTATAAGGGCTATAGTTTGGTTGGCACAAAAAAAAAACCTGTTTTTTATTTTAAAAAAAATTAGCGTCACTTAAATAATTACACAAATAATAGGAATTTCCAGTATTATAAAATAGATATTTTTACATCACTAGCTATTTTAAGAAAGTTTTATCTCTGAATAAACTAAATTCATGTTCGATCAGAATATTACGAACCAGCAAAATTTACAGAAATTGTTTTAATAATACGTTATATTCTTCGCCATGTTCCTTTTAAACTTCAGAGTAATTCCCATATAACCAACATATGTGCAGATAGAAAGATATCAGCATTTCTTATTTATTTATTTACATCTTAGAAGAAAAAGTACTTTTAATCTCCTAATTGTTTGATTCCTAAATGATAAATAAGTTTTCTTACGAGATGCAATGAATGCTGTTTGTTCGCGTATGCAGCACTTTGAATGCAATAGTTGGTTTAATTAAATTATAATTAAACTTAACATGAAAATTCATACTCTTTTGTCTGGAAAACTTGGATAATATTTTAATATAGTTGATTCAATACTTAATTTCTATTCAATGCAACAAATTTATGTTTTGGAATAATTAAGTTTTAGTTTCCTTTTGCTGTGGCTTATTATTTTACTATTCAGATAATCGTTTTTTATTCGGTATTATCATTAATTACCATGATATCAATTTAAGGTTAAACTTGTGATTTAGATTTAGTTTATTTAGCACTTTTAACATACGAATACGTATGCATTATATAATAAGCGAATATTTAAATAAATATTAGATGTTAGAATTTTATAATGATGAATAGAGATAAACACACAGAAAATAAATGTTTATATTTCGTTTTCGTTGAAATTTCCTGCCATTGTAAATGCTGTTAGCATTAATTAATTATTTTTATGATTTAAATATTTGCATAGCAGATGTCTGCAAATATTGAGCTTCGGTGTAATAAAGACCTATTTTCAAAATTTATATGAATGTAATGATAAGTACGTTTGCACTGATTCACTAATGGAATATAAAAGTCTAATTAAGGAATAAATATATAAAGAGATTGTGAATAAGTGAGTCAATGCAATCTTATGAATTTTCCCTCTCAATGAAAATTTTAAATGGATTATTGCTAAAATTTGAATATTATGTTTACAAAACGATGTATTCAGAATTTCGGAATTAAATATCAATATTTGTTACAATATCCTTGTAAATAATTTACAGTTAGAGGGATCATACTCACACAAAATTTTAACATAACGAATTTAATAACTTACAGAATTAAAGCACAATTTAAATGTAAGTAAAAAAGAAGTTTGAATTTAGAATTATGCTATAGATGATACAATGAATTGGGTATCATCTTAATTAAAGCTAGTTTACTTTTTCTTATGTAGTATTTCCATAGACTTAAATAAATTTTCTACAATATTTCAAAATAATATGAAACAAAATGTTCTAAAATTAATATTTTTATAAGCAAATAACTATAAAACAGTTTTTTTACAGAATTTTATCTATGACATTCTGATGCATTTAAAGATTCATTTGCTCTCTTAAAGGAAGAAAGTAATAAATCATTAAGAGTCAAATGAATACAAACACAAATACGCATATTTATACATTCAAACCAAAAGTCTTCAGCTTAAAATATTTTCAACATGATGGTAATGGTGACACGCTACAATATGTTTAAGATGTATTCGAAGAAATAAATGGTTTTGTAAACATTTCAAGATTTTCATTTGTTTGAATTCCACTCAGAGTATATTTTTGAGATATATATATTAGGTTGGGGAAAAAGGAATCCATTATTTTGCATGAAATTCAAAACTTTATTTAACATGTTTCGGATTGTCCGATTTGGGTCAAATATGTGCAGTTTTGTTGTACAAATTGTTGTCATTTTAAAAATAGCTTCATAATGCCTTTTTCATAGAAGTCTTGGCCTTTATTGGCAAAAAACTCTAGTAATCGATATTCTCAATCTTCTCTTGATCCCAATTTTTTTATCACTCAGAAAGTTCTGAAATGCAAGAAAAAGTTGGCAATCGTTTGGTGCCAGGTCCGGTCTATATGGTGGATGCATTAAAACTTTCCAATCAAACAGCTAGAGTTTCTGGTGAGTTACTACAGACGTTTGTAGCCTGGAGTAGTTCTGATGGAACACAACACCTCTTCTGTTGGCCAATTCTGGTCGTTTCTGGTCGGTCACTAGCTTGAAATGGTCCGTTGTTAAAAGAAGATATCTGAATTTCGGATTCGGCCCTACGGAAGCAACTCATAATACATTATTACTTTTCAGTCCCATCAAATGCACAGTAAAACCTTCCTGGATGTTAATCCGGGTTTGGCCACCGTTTGAGCTGCTTCACCGTGTTTTGACCACGATCGTTTTAGCACAATATTGTCGTATGTGACCCATTTCTCATCCCTAGTCACCATCCGCTTAAAGAAATGGGTCGATTTCATTCCGTTTCACCAGGGCTTCGCAGATGGAATTTCGATCTATCATGTTTTTAGGTGTTAATTGGTGTTGCACCCAAACATCGAGCTTCTTTTTGAATCAAACTTTGCTCAAATGGATTAAAACTGTTTTATGGTCAATCTTTAGCTCCTGGGCAATGCTAATACTACTAACATGCCGATCAACTTCGATTATTTCACGGATTTTATCGACATTTTCGATGACGGGTGCGAGGCAACTTTAACTTCAAAAAATGACTTAACGGAATCGACGAAACCAGATACTGCTGTTACAGTATCGTCACTTTAAACACCATTCACAATTTCAGTCCCCTGGCTTGCATTTTCACCTTTATCAAAGAAAAACTGTAAAATGAACCAAATTTTCTCTTTGTTGACTTCTATTTTTAACACCCGGTAACTCACAACTGAATTAACCAATCAAATAACAGCCAATCAATTCTTATAGAATAAAATGTGATCTTGACAACGGGCATAAATTTGAAATTGTTTGATCGATATTTCACGAGATATCGACACTACAGCCATCTAAGGGAAAAAAAATGGATTTCTTTTTCCCCAACCTAATATATATATTTTTCAATTCTACGATGTTTTGTAAATCTTAAATTGATTCATTTTCCATTCATTTACCTTCCAGGTTCTGCACATTTTACTTTTTTTCAATTTGGAATTTTACTTATTTTCTTCCGATTCACAAAGGGGGATGGTGGCCACCACAAACTAGTTCAGCTCCACTTATACAGTCCTAAGTCGAAACTTGTTTTAAGACTTGCAAGGATTCAACTTTAATTTTGCTGTAATGTGTTTTTTAACTTCCTTTTACATATTTGTTTGATTTTTGTTGCAAATTGTATGCTTGCTTCTGTTGTATTTTTTTCATTCATAAGTACGTTGGCGTTTTTTTTCCTTCGTATATATGAGTTCCTTAAATGCAAAGATAAGTTATAAGAGAAATTTTTTTAAAGCATTTTTAATAAAAAATTAAATATTTCCAAATTTGTTCATATTATTTAAAGCACGAATATTAGCACTAAGCTTTTACTAACCCTCTAATTTTTGATTTATTAGACCAGCACTTCGTAATTATGTATTTTTGCATCGGCAAAATTTAATTCGAATTTATCAATAAAGTATATTTAAATAAAAATGTTACTTTAGTTTTATTATATTTTGAACAAAAGTTTATTAAATCCCTATGAATTGAGTAAATTGCTGGATATTGTAGAATTTTTTGCCTTACTTCGAAAAGCCTTGTATTACTTTGAAGTGGAACGTAAATAAAAAAATCATGGAATCAATCAGTCCCAAACATTGCGATGTCTTTTCTCAAACATACTTTTTATATATTAAAAAAAAATGACCGGTTTATCATTTTTCGGCGCAAAAATAAATTTAATACTGATTTAATGCAACTTAGAATCATTTAAAATAGTAAAATATTTTCAAAAAAATAAATTTATAATATTATATATTTTATTTTAAAATCTTATAACTCTCAGTATAAATATTTTTTCTCAACATAAGCTAATACCTGAAGTAAGTTTAAGTGTAAACTATAATTTATTTTTGAATTATAATAAGTTTTATTCTAAAGAATACTATCAACTTGTCAGAAATATTCGTCCATATAAAGTGGCTAATTTAAAATAACAGAAAATATATGCTCCATCGAAACTCTTCCAGTGGCTGTTATTCCTAAAAGCTATCAAGAAGAAAAATAATAAAATTCTCTTTGAAAGGCTCAACAAACGAGTGTCCATTTTTCACTCTGTTGCGAAGCACTCTTTCCGATATGGGTTAACAACTTGCATTCCATTCTTCAATGTCAGTTGAGCCCTACCCACCACATATTCGAAGATATTTCGCAGCAACAATTCCGTGCCTATTGTTCGTTTGTGACTATTTTCCTCCTCATTATCTGTCAAACTGTATTGAAATTCGCTGCTGGAATATTCTTGAATACAACTGTAATTATGAGTTCACCAACTGCTCTGAAACTTAATTTTACACTAACGGAATTTATTATTCTGATAAGTTTTGGAAAATGTTTCGATTCTCGGAAAATAAATGATCATAATTAATAGATTAAAATTTCATGTGGGATTACAATTTATGCTTTAGGTGAAACAAACTCTAGGAGTAAAATTGTTTAATATCATTAGAAATTGCTATTTACAGGATTTTAATACATGTATTATAATGTGAATATTAGGTTGCTGCGATCAATCACCCTATTTTAATTACTCACAAATCAATTTTTATGAAAATAATATTAACATTCTCAGGATAAATATGACAGCAAAGTGCATTAAGAAATAAAACCTTAAAAGTACTCGAAAAGATTCTAGACGTAATACCTAGACCAAAATTGGACACTATTTCTGATATCTTTATAAATATAGGTTATTAGAAATTGAAAATAATGGTATATTATACAATTTATTCAATATTATTAGAATTTATTTCTATTGCTAATTTTGAACAAAGTAATTTGATAACGTGTGTCTCTTAAATATATTTAATCTTATATGTCCTTAGATTCAAGAACAATCCTATATTTTAACCTATTATTTGTATTAGCAAGAAGTTACGCGTCGTGACAAGGATTCTGTTTAAGTTGTTTAAACTCATTTAAATTTTAACTAAATATATTTCAATAAAAAAACAAACTCTTGTCCCTCTGAAAATTATTTGAACTTTAACACTAGAAGCGCTGCGGGGTCATTCTGACTCTTTTTTTTCCATTTCCCATGTTATATTTCATCATATAATCGAGCACCACTGTTCACATTTTTTAAAATATCTTTTAATATAAATCCATGCATAATGTGACAATTTTTCATATTTCTGTTTCAGTTATTAAAATAAATAATTGGCGATGTAGCTAAAACAGCCAGCGATGGCCATTCTGACTGTCACAAGAAAACTGACCGCTTTTCAAAGTCTATATTTGTGATATTCCAATATCTCTTTTTTGTTTCTGTGTGTTCGTTCATGCAATTTGACATAGTTTTAATCATGCATAGCGATGAGGAAAAACTATTCTTCTCTCTCATAAGTACACCTCGGAGTCACTCTGAGCACTGTGATTCTTTTCTGAAATGTGTACTCATCGTAGAGATATCGTCATGTTACAGTATGTTTTCAAAGAAAATAGTCCTGCTACAGTTTCAATACAAAAAATGAACTCTGAGCAACTTTGCACAGCAGCATTCTAAAAACTATAGATTGCAACTAAAGTGTAAGTAGAGGATTCAGTACACATGGGTGTGTTCTCTCCTGGAGCAGTTAGATTCAGATATCACAGTGTTTAAGGCTACAAGCGTGAAGATGTTCGTGTTGATAGTGTGAACTCGTAGAATTTATTGTCTTCTGAAAGAAAAAGCAGTGATGCTTTGCTGTGCGTTTTATCAATATAGTTATCCCTGCTATTTCCAAATAAGGACATGGACGTAAGCTAGGATGAAACAAAAACATACTGAATTTGTTCTGCTAATGAAAAGTGCATGTCATCCATCCATCCAACTGATATTACATCAATGCCTTTAGCTCTTTATAACTGGAACAATTCTTGCATCATTTTGGAGATAATACAACTGGTATAATATTTTTCTTCTCCGATTATATGCCCTAGTTATCAAAACTTCATGCACAAGATTTGTAGTGCAAAAAATGGGACAATCTAACAATGGAATATTGGGACAATCTAAAGTGACAATGCACGCAATCTTTCCGTGAACGAATGCAATATATCCCATTTTATATACGAAGTAGCTCAGCGGAGCACCCGATGAAAATGAAATTTGCCCTAGAAGAACAAGAAGTAACCGTCAATGAACAATTTCTTCCGTGCTAATCAAGAAGTAGATTTATTCAATACATTGGAAAAAATTGGACACATTCGAAATCTAGTTTTATGTAGCAACTAAGATAAAATCTTGAAAATTTTTAAATGACTACATTTGGGCAAGAATAATTGATTTTCAACTTAAGGAAGTATAAGAGCGTTATCATTTTTTCTGGCAACAATAGAATTACCAATTGGTGCTTTGCGCAACAAATAATATTCCTCATTCCAAATCAATCCAGTACAATGACACTAGCATAAAAAAAATGTCTCTTTCTATTTGTTATAAGGGACAAATTAAAACTTTTTCAAGCAGTGAGATTTTTGAGAAACCAGTTTGAAATAAATATACTACTGTCACCGGCAAGTATGCATATTCTTGTATCTTCGCTAATGTCTAATTGTGGAGAATATTGTTTGTACATTTAATTTTGTTTTCTTATCATCTATACCCATAAAGATATTGTGCAACAAAATATATTGTCCAAAATCAAACTATTAAACGTTAAGAAAAATTAAGCGCAAGATTACACCAAAGAAAAATTTTACAATGTTAGTGTGATAAGGGCACTAGTATGATTCAAAATTAGTTCAATGTCATAAACATCAATTGTAAATGGTTCACATGCGATAACATTTCATTTTTATCAACGAAGTGTTAGAATAAAAAAATAGGTTTCAATTTTATGTTTTTTTATTTAGATAAAATTTAAAATTTTGCTTTGAAAATATTTTTAAGTCTTAAAAATTATGGTGCATTTGCATAATATAATTTTTATTAAAATTAATTTCTTAATGCTAGAATATTTTATAGGTAATCAATATAACATGCCCATATTTATAAATTTAAGAAAATAAATTTTATTTAAAATTATTTACATCATATATTTAGTAGTATATATATTATAATATTAGTTAAAAGTAAATCGCGTAAAAGTAGACAGTAACTCCAACAGTTTTTAGAGAGATAGACATAATAACAGTAAAATTCACTGGGAAATATTTTTTCACCATAATAAATAAACACAATATTTAAATTTAGACAAAATATATTGATAAATTTTAAAGAATGTTTACATAATTAATAACTGTTGTACACAAACATACAATATCGGGGCAATATAGTTTGCTGGACAGAATCCTTAACGGGCACCAGAGATGATTTGGAACTAAATGTAATTGCACCCTAGGTTTTCAAGAATTGGATTTTGTTCAACAGACCAGGGATCTTGGCTACGACCACGTTGCCTTTACACTCAAATTTATTATGGTCTCAACCAAGACTGAAGCAGCACACTTCAGTTTCCAATCGTCGTCATTCGTCGAAATATGTATATCCCTCTGACATGACCCATTTCCGATGTATAAAAAAGGAGCAATGTTTCAACGAGAGCCATTGTAACGTTCTATGTGAATTTCGTCACACGTTCTTAAGCCTTCGACTAAGGCTGTGATTTCTTATGAAATGACCGGCACAGATTCCCTCTACCTACAAAAGATCGGAAACAATGTCTTTTGGAACAATACTCGCATGTCTTACCCCACATTTGTTGTGATCCGGAAGTCCTGGATGTGGGAGGGTTCAAGGAAGAAGATTATAACTAACTTTATTAAGCCTTTAACACTTTACGAAATCTACTTTATAATTTAAACTTTGGGAGAAATACGGAATATTAACCCGAAATCAGATAACTAAATTGTCAAAACTACTCATATTGATTACAGCCCCTTGAATGATCCTTCTTGAAGCCTTATAGTAGGGTCAGCTCCAAGTTTGGGTTACATAATCGCTTCCTGGCAATTCTCTGTCGAATATTAATCTTAAGATCCGTGACCAACAGTCGCTCTCTACTAACTCTTGGAATTAAGCTTGACCATTATCTTGCATACTCTACGACTGGTACTTAAATAGTAGTTACATTTGAATAAATCCAGGTATCTCTATAGAAAGGGGCTTTTAAGCTAAAATCACAAAGAAAAGTTTTCCCAAGAGTATTAGTAAAAGACCCGAATAGAACCCATTACAAATCTATCATCAATCGGTTCGTTACATCTGGGACTCTCTCAGCCTGATTTTCACAGAGGTGTCTCTTGTATTTACCTCTACCAACAGGGTGCAAGATTAAAATCACTACAATCAGTATAATCAGCAATCCATCTATTAGACCAACCAGCTTCTAGAAGCCCAATTATACGTCTTTTGTCATAAACTACCAGCTGAATAAATTTCTTGTGAAGCTCACAAGATTGCCATGTTTTTAGATGTACTTTGAATGAGTCGCCATGAATGTTCACCTAATCGTCTTCCTGCAACTCACTTACTCAAATAAATCTGGAAATTAGATTATTTTTATCTGTCAAGAAGAAATATAACTCCTCAAAATTTCAGTTATTTCAATCAACTTCTTTCAGGAAAGCATTTTTGTCTTAGATGTATAGATAGATATAAAGTAAAACATGCCTGACTATTTTACTCTTCCTCTGTTTTAGTAAAGTGTATTATTCATAAAAATAACAGAACAACCTATTTTCATTTAAAAAAAACCAAGCTATATTGTGTTGTTTTTTTAGCTCCATCAGTTCCTTTCTAAAATCAAAAAGTGAAAGGGATTTCTAAAGCAGTATCAAAACTTAAATCGAATTTTATTTTTATTTTCTAATTGTCAGTTACTTGTTTCATTTAATCCTTAACATTAATTTGTTTCTGAATCTTTTTGATGATCATAAAAGCACTTTTCTTTCCAAATGAACTCTAATGAAGAGTTTATTAATAATTCATTGCATATGAAATTAACTGCTTTATTCATTACTTTAATATAACTATTTATCTTAAACATTACTGTTCTATTTGTAACTTAGAATTTTAAAAATAAATTTCTCTACATTTCCATGGAAATATAAATTCGAAAAAATATAACAAGTGATGTAGACAAAGTGAATTCATCCTCATAAAGACTAATTCCCTAATAGGGTAGTTAATTAAATGTTTTTAAATAGATGAAATACACATGGACAGGATAAAGTACTTACTAACGAACCTTTATTCCTGAGAGAACAGTAGAAAAAATTACTGAACCGGAAAAAAGATTTAGCAAAGATATTACCCGCTAAATTATTTTATTTTCCTAAGGTTCACATAATTCTTTGATACTTCTATAGACATTATTAACATGGTAGCGTTAACAACACCTATGGGAATTGTTTCTTCTGATAGATTTTAATTTAATTCGCTGAAAAATTTCCTAGAATAAGAATATGTAATGATTAAGACTGAATCCTAAAATTATAATGTAACATGAAGACTATGTTCAAACGGGGTCTTGTTGAATGTGGGAATACAATTAAAAATAGTTATTTATGAGGAACGTATGGCATTTTCATTGGAAATGTGGATACTTCACTTTTGCATATAAAACTGAAAAAATCTAAATTAATGTAAATGTTTCATGTTCATTTATGACTGAATACCACCATGTGAAAGAAATAAAAATGTCTTGTATTTGTTTTACAAATAATTGGGATGATCATTACTTTTTAGGACTTAGTATTATTTGTGGGTAAAAATAATATTTTGCAAACAATCTTCATATATTCTTTAAACACATTTGATTTTTTTTTTTTTCAAAATAGTCATTTGAAGAAATAAGATTAAATAATGTATTCTATTTTTTCTTTTAATATTTGCATTTTTATATATACTTTAAGTTTTCTAATTACGTCACTGTCTTTACTACTCACAAAAGCGGGTCACCTGTAACTATCGAAGCAAAAGGTATATTTCGATCATTTTTTTTTCTTACAACACACACCATACCATTCAGCCACCTAAAAAGATTAAGACTGAATCATTAAAGAACTATAGAAAAAAAAAAAGATAAATAAAGCACATTTTGAATCGAAATCGTGCGCAGAAAATGAATTTAGCTTACGAAACTACGTTTTTTTTAATTAAATAAAAATTATTTTTATTCTTTATAGAACGTATTGTACTTGTTATTTAATTTTTGTCTCCTATATTTCTTTTCTTTCGAGAGAGTGTAAATTGAAACATATTAATAAATTACTGAATTCTAAGCAATAATTACATTTATCTTTAAAAAAAGAAAAATAATAAATGCGTAACTTAAGTATGTATACTATTATTAGATGAGTATTAATAAACATGCATCATATGGGTGAATCCTATTGACATCTGTAAATATTTTTAAATTTTATCAAATATAATAAAATTTGTTTTAAGAAAATTTAGGATAATGCTTTCACTCACTCACGCAAAACCTTTAGGTGTATTATTTAATATTTAATAATATTGTTAACTTTCTAGGAAAAAATAACAAATGCTTATGCATTATTATGCAAAGAGTATGCTCTAAAATTGACTTCAACTATATTTTTACACCAAACTTTAATTTCTAATAAAAAACTATCAATTATCTTCATTATTTTTGAGCTTCATCTATTTTAGAATCATAGTTAACGCAAATTTGTAATTAGTTATTTTTCATGTTTGTAAAAAATATTTTTTTATTAGACAAGATTAATACTTTTTAACTTCTCTATTCAATAAATAAAGAAGGTTATTGTAAGCTATTGCAATGCTTGTATAGCTGAATTAGTTCTCAATGAAATGTTTTTATATATTGTATCATTTCAAACTCAGCAAATATATGTTTTTTCGAAATGAGTAAAATTAAGTGGAGACTCTTGAAATACATATATTTTACAAAGAAGTCGGTGATATTTATTATTTTTTATAACTTTTTCTTCTTAAACATGCACTTCTCCCAAGAACATATATCCTATAAAATATCTAAATATGTAGCATTGAAATTTTTGAAAATCAAATTTACCAATGACACATTTTTAATTCTCTTTTTCAATTCCTACTATAAGCTCACACTCTCTATATATTTATTTATTTATCTTCGTGGAGTTTTTAATCGTAAGTAAAATACATTCTAAAGCTCTCATAAGCTGAAATTTTGCATACATGATTGTTTTGGATGACAATACAGTAATTTAATAATAATTAATAAAAATTAATTGATTAAAACAAATTATTTAAAGAATTTCTAATACAGCCACGTTGGCATCATTTTTGGCGACTTGTGTCAAAACTTGAAAAGGTTTTTTTCTCACGTTTTAAAGCATTAAGTTGAACTGAAATTTTATGTATATGGTTGTTTTGGATGACACACACAATTCGA
Organism: Trichonephila inaurata madagascariensis; assembly: GCA_019973955.1. Taxonomy (NCBI): domain Eukaryota; kingdom Metazoa; phylum Arthropoda; class Arachnida; order Araneae; family Nephilidae; genus Trichonephila; species Trichonephila inaurata. Next base: position 99,707 of record BMAV01018988.1, read on the forward strand.
TACTTTAATGATAATTAAAATAATTAATTACCACTTAATGTTGCGGTTCTATCATATGTATATACATATTTATATTAATTGTATCTATTTAATAAAAAGTAGCTGAAAAACAAAATTTTTCTTTGTTGATCTAAGTAATAATTGACTTAAAAAATTTTTTATATGACTTGCTTAGCATATTTTTTAAATGCAACATCAGTATCATAATCTTTAGATACAATTAAATACAATATTACTAATCAATTCTTTTATTACAGGTCAAATTCTTCCATCTCTTTTCAGTACATTAGTATTTTGTATTTGGGTGTGTTTGCGTATATACGTATATTTATACTAATTTAAGCATATCGAAAAGTTAAATTGTGGAGAAACTTTTAAAAACGCCCTACGTAAAAAAAATCCTGTGAACTTTCCTTAAAATTGGTAATATACTAATATTTTCAATGCTAGTCGAAATATATCACTTAACTTTTAAAATGCCAGTGACTATCTTGTTTACAATGCGCATCTTAAAAACAAAAATAGGAGAAAAATATATCGTTCATAAATTTGGCGAATTTCCACTTCCGGAAGAACTATAGATAACTCATAAAAATATTCATTCTTCATCGTTATTTTTTTGCTTCATTTTTAACCCTGTAATATGTTAGAACCTCAAAGTAATCAACTATTTTTACTACTTGATTGCAAAGAAATAATAATAAATAAAAGTAAAATTCATGATCTCCAGGAAATTAAGAGAAACGTTTTCTAGACGAAACCCATTTTCGCACTTACGACCAGCACGTCGTAAAGTAAGAAATAAATCCTAGATGAAAATTAAGTGCTCCATGAAAGCATACTATTTTAGGATCGGAAGCACATGGTAAGTGGAAAGTAAACCGTATTTTCACTAAATAATCACATTAGATCAGTGCTTCTCAAACATTCTATACTTACGACCTAATTTTCAATCATAATTTTCATGACGCTCCCCTCCATACAATAACAATGTATTGAATTCAATAATAATATACTTTGATCTAAGAAACAATGCGATTTTAATTATAAATAATAGAAACTATCAAGATAAGTTTTAAATTTTTTCTATAATTTTATGACATGCCCATAGGGCCACTGGTAATTATTAAACCTGTTCTTAATTTAGTACTATTAAATTAATTATGAAACACATTGCGCTATACTGATATATTAAAAAGTGTATTATATCAGTGTAAATGTGTATTTTATTTTTTTATTACGTCAGAATGAATTTTTTGCTATGCTTATTTTCAGTAAATTAACAATTTTTTTAATTTTTATTTTTATTTTTTTAACAATTTAATATTTTGTTTTTGACTTTGCGATGCCCTCGCGCCCCATGGTAGGGTTATCCCGCCCCCCTAGAGGAGCACGCCCCACAGTTTGAGAAACACTGTATTAGATCATAAGTACATAATATAATACAGAAGATAAAACTGGTTATAAATAAAATATAATTAGCTATAAATGTGGTTATACATAATGCTTTATTTTTCAAAATGATTAATAAATTATTTTTCTAAAAAATCCGAAGGAAAAAATACCTGGAATAATTTAATTTCCCTTTTGTTTTAATATATTCTAAAGCTGCATTTCTGAACGTGGAGGACACTCCACAAGAGCAATTGATTCTTAAGGAGGGTCAGTTCGAAAAATGACTAATTTAAATGTTTTAAGTAATCTATTTATATTAGTAATATAGCCAGTTAAAAAAAATATATTTTTCACTACTTGTTTGTGTGACATGGAACACATTGCACTAAGAAGTATTAAATATATGCCCGCGTAACGATTAAAAAATTATTTTCAAATATTACCACGCTATTTATTTTGAATGGTATGAATTAATTAATGCAGGGAATCTAAGTTCCTACAATGTTTTGAAGTATAACTTATTAATAATTATTATTACTTATTTTAATTAATAGTTCATTCAAAGTAAGTGTCTATAAAATTGTTGGACCGTTGTTTAATGTTTTTACATCCCCGTACTTATATGTACAAATATGTTTTTTGTCATGGAGGGGGGGGGGGTTTGTTTGTTTTTTTAATCGTTTACTTAAGAACATATTAATTCATATATTTTTCCCTTTAAATCCATGTTTAAAGGAGTAAGCGAAAAGTGCAAGTAAGAAAAAAGCTCCTCAGTATTCGGATGAATGTTGAAAATTTGATTTCATGCAAGCTGTTTACGATAAAAAATTACATTTTTGTCTTTTATACACAATGATTGACAAAAAAATAAATAAACGTGGGCGTCTTGAAGCGCAATTGAAAGAAAAACATAATTTCCATACCTTTTTCTATTTGAATTACTTTCAAACTTTAAAAAACAATTTTATAAAAATAGATAACATTAAAATCTCTATTTACTGCTTATATTACATCAGCCTACCGGACTCTTGAGGCTAGATATCATAGTTTACTACTCATCGCTAATTCTTGAAAAAGTCATTCTATAGTCGGATAATTTGATAAAACCACTAATCTCAGTATTTCTTAAATTGACAAAGACGAGAAAATGAGAAAATATGTCAAACAAATGTTATTAAGTAACCGCTCTTTTAGCAGAAGATCGGACGAAATGAGTGAGAATATTTAAAACGAAACTTATTGAGAGGAGTGAGTCGGCGAATATTAATGACTCACTATTTTGTTTTGCGAGGATTTTTGGCGAAGGACCTCGTAATTTTGAGGCATGGTCAAATGAGGAAGACGACACATCTGCTTGAGCTTTCTCCTAATTTCCACACCAACGGGAGGACATTTAAATATCGACAGATTTAACTTGCATTATCTCCCTACACAGTAGTTTTTCAGAGAAATAGGGCTCGAAATCACATGACACACTGACATCGAGTCCGTTACCTTGACCACTCGGCTACAGCGGGTACTGCAACTTGTGGAAAAGTTGAAAACAAGAAAAATTTTCATACAATTGGATGAATTAGTATTGATAGACAGTTGTGCCGTACTAATAACATAAGTAGGATATGTTGATAAAAGTGATTTTTGTGAAGAAAATGTTGTATGTAAATTATTAGAAACTACCATAACCTCCGAAGATAAAAACTAAACTAAAAACGTGCGTAAATGCAAATAATATACCAATGAAGAATATAACATCTTGTGCGAAGGATGGTTCTCCTAGTATTATGGGAAAGAAAAATGGTTGCTTAAGATTGATAAAATATAATAATCTGAATATACTTTTTGTACATTGTATCCATTCACAGGGAAACCCTGGTAGCTAAAAAAAATTCACTTGTTCTAAATGAAATACTTAATGCAGTTACAAAGTGTATCAATGCTATTACAACTAATGCCAAATGTGAATATCTCTTCAGTGTTTTTTTTTTTTTTTTTTTTTTTGAAGAACACAATGAAGATAATGTGAAACTTATACTTCATACCGAAATAAAATCACACTTGAAGTGGCCTGCTTAAAAAAGGTTTACAGAATAATTTCATGATCGTATCAATAGTGTATATGAAAAACCTGAAATGAAACAGTTATTAAAGGTGGATGGTAAAGCATTTCTAAGTTATTTAGTTGGTGTCTATAAATATCTAAATACATTAAATAAAGAACTTAAAGGACAATATAAAATTCTTATTGAAGCAAAAGCGAAGATATTTGGCTTAACTATTTTTATTCATTTATGTAAAGAAATATATTTGTAACAAAAATTTTGAAAGATTTTACGAGTTCCAAAAATGTGAAGTAACTGATGCAGCTATAAATGTTATGACGATCATCTAAGCATTTTGTCCGCTGATTTAAAAGAAAGATTTTTTGATTTACAAAAAAATTGATTTCCCTACTTGGATGACGCAACCAACAGATCTTTCTGATATTTCAGGTTTACAATTTCGAAAAGAACTCGCAGAAATGCAAAAAACGATGCGTAAATTAAACCATTATCTAATCTAAGAGGAGGATAGTATAGGGTTGTGAAGAAACTGAAATCAAATAATCTAAATGCAGCCAAATGTGCATGAGGAATATTTTGTTCCCATCTTCATTTTCAAATTGATGTAGATTTAGTACCAGACCTGTTGCTAAAAAAATTAAACAGGCTGAATAGAACAAAAGATCAATACTTGAAGCTAAAGTAAACTTAATTGGAGTAAAATATGAAATATCTTACAACAAACATCAAATTGGAGGATCTCACTAATTTTTTTTTCAATTCTTATTTCACACACACACACACATTTTCCCATTGAAAATTTTGAAAATTTACTTACAGAAATAATACCTTTCTAATGATTTCCTAAAAGTGTAAAGAGTTTCATTTATCATTTAAGATTCTTACACATACATATACACATACATGTATAGAGAGAGGGGGGCATACAGATATTGAAAAAGGTTTTTAGGGGCTTAGAAAAAAAAATTTAAGAAACATTGTTCTACAGATTTTGATGTTTTACAGAAACATGAAGTAAAATGATTCTGCTACCAGTAACAATGCAAAGTACGTACTTTCTTATTTCGTTTTCCTACCAGTGACATCAAATTTTTACTACAGAAATTATGAAAAACACAAAATAAAATTTGGGACGTTAACTGCAACTTTCAGATAGAACAAGTTTTTACAATACATATTAACTAAACAAATAAAATTTTAAAAATGATAAAATATTTCAGTGATACCACACTTTTGAAGTTGTCATCTATAATAATACAATAACTATTACAACGTGGACAGAGTTAATAGTGCGTTTTGAAATATAACTGTTGGCACCTTTTATAAGTTTGATGAGAGAGGGAGAGAAACAACATTTTCAAGTTATGGATCAAAAATATGTTTATAAATTATCTCTACATCATATCAGAATTATAAATTTGTATCAAATGTTTCGACAAACAGGTGTCTAGGATGATGTAGAAATCAATTGTATATAAATATTTATGGATCTTACGTAAAGTTAGAAGTAAATAAGTTTAAGGTTTTACAGTATGTTAATTTTTTCGGAAAAAAATTTCCTATCGTGTGTTTCTTAACCTCTGTTAAGAGTAACGATTTTCACTGGTAAGAATGAAAAATTAGTGTTTAATTCGAAGTTTTACATGTGAGTACACATATAAACGGATTTTGGCTATTTACGGTAGCATATAAGTAACATTATAGGAAATTTAAATTGTAACTATTATAATATTGATTTCTCAATAAAATTATAAATTGCAATATAAAATTTAAGGGCTCACAGGACTCTTAACGTGCACTCGAAAATAACATCCTTCTTCAAACCAATATAACTTAACAACAAAACAATAATTTGAAATTTTTACCACATAATAGTCATATATATTTACAATATTTCTCAAATTTTCAGAAAATTTGAGAAAATTTTAAAAAGTTATAAAAAAAATAAAAATTAGACAATTTTTCAAAAATATGAAAATTAGTATTTTACACCACGCAGGATTTTGAAGTACAGATTGGATCAAACTTTACAAAAGTAGTTTTACTTTGTATAAAAAGGTTCACTTTTGAAGTTATACATACTTGTAAGAAATTTAGAGGAAAAAAAATATTTTTTTAAATACAATTATAACGAAAATTTAAAAATTTTAAGAAAAAAATAAATTAAAATTCCAATAAAAAATATTTTATTATTTTTTTTTTTAAATTGATGTATAAGTTATGAAGAGCCGTATTTTGAACACGTGTATTAAATTTCAAATTGATATCATAAGTAGTTTCTAAGAAATCCTGCGCGGAAGCTAAAATTTTTTGTTTCGCGAAAAATGAAGTTAAAGATAAGAAAGCGATAGGGTTTTCGTTTAAATGTCACTACTTATTTCTCAATAACTTCAGAATTTTTCACAGTATCAACACAATTTTGGTTCCACAATACTCAGAAAAACTGAGGCTTTAAAATATATTTTTTTTTTCAAAAAATTGAAAAATTTGCAATTTAAGAGTCCTGTGAGGCCTTAAGTATCATGTAAATACCAAATAAATATGTTCAAGATTACACTAATGTGATCGTTGCTATGACGTCCAAGAAAGTGATTGCTTATTGGCAACAAACCTCGTACTTCTGAAACTCTGACAGTGGGGGATAAGTAGTCCAACATACAAATATATATTTTTAAAAGTTGGGGTAATATTATAAAAACAAAGTGTTTTGAAAGATATTGTTAAACTTATGTGACATTTGAAAAATCTGTTGTAAATTATTCATTTCTCAGAGTCTGTATTTCACGAATCGCATATTAAAATTATAGAAAATTTTCTTGGAATTCCAAATCAGCAAAAACGGCACAGGTAAGAGCAAAAATTGTTTCAATTTTTGAAAAAAAATATCTTTTAAGTATCTGGTTACTGTACATCTAGGCAAAATCTTTACTTCATTCATAAACAGCCCAAATAATTTCAAAACGTACACATAAAGAATATATATATATTGTATATACCATAAATATCTGAATTTAAATGTAGATTGCGCTGAAATAATGGTGCTTTGAACATTGAAAAAATAGTTTCCTTACAATATCTTGTGTTATATGCTTAAATTACGCAAAATGATGTAAAAAAATTTCTTTAACTGCACATAATTAACTCTCTCAGCTGATTTTATAACTTGAAATTGGAAATAATATTAAATTAATATGAGTAATTCAAACATATTGGAATTAAAAAAGAATTTTCCACTACATTTTAAGAAGAATTTATATTATTTAATAAAACTGTAACATAGAAGAATAAAACTAATTTTATGCATGCATGACCAGGATTATTACATCATATCTTACAAAATGAAAACGTTCAAATACTCATTCGACAAAATTAAGTTAATTCTATTTCGATTGCTTTTAACATGTGATCTTTTAAATGATACTTATCTTCAAGTATTCAAATGAAAGGCAGAGGTAAAGGAAATTTGATAGGAAACCTCTACGTGACACAATAATTGCCCCATAATGACTTTTAAACACTCCTCAACTGATGAATGGGCAAATATAATGCCACCACCTTACGTGGGACGTAATTAAGGAAATCGCACAGATTTCAATCTCTTTGTTTGAGAATCTCATTTGTGGTTTGGGTGAGGAATGGTTTTGAGAAATATTGTCTTTCAGGTATCGATCATTGTGCTTACGAACACTTTACGGAGAACTGAACATATTTGGAAGGGGTATTTTGTGACGAAACATGATTCGCTTTGATTCAGTAGACATATTGTTTATGATTCTGCTCTGTAATCTAGACAAATTTAGTTATACAATCAGTCTGTCTTTAATATTTTAGGAAGCTGCAAAAACAAATAAATAATAATAATAGTTAATGAAGCTGTTTGAATTTTAATCACAATGAATATAATTTTAAATACAATAAACAGCGTGTTTTCAGTGCCTTGTTTTCCCCTAGATTTTGAATTTTTACATCGTAAGGTATCTCACAGGGTTCGGAGACAATTTTCTAAAATATAACTTAAATAATTATTTAATTGTTATTTTTTAATTAAGTATGTTGTAAAACTATGAAAATACAGCAAGAAGAATTTTTTGAAAGCTTATTTTTCAAAATATTGAGAAATTTGTACCAAATTATTACAAAAAATTGCTCTTATTGCTAACAACTCTAAGAAAATGTACATCACAAAAATAAATAAAATGTTTGCAGGAATACAATTATTTAACGTTTATAACTCTGCTTTATATTAAAAAAAAAGTTCAAGAATCTACTGTAAAATTATGAAATACAAGTGATCGAAATGAAAAAAAACCCAGAATTTTCTTAAGAAATTTTTTCTTTTCATATAAAATAACATTAAAAAATAACTTAATTGAAAAATTACCCTTAGCTTTTAGCAGAAAGCATTCATTATAATACAAAGAACAAACTCAAAAAAATTCATAAGAATATTTGATTTACTTTAAGAAATATCACTCTTACCGTTAACCACTATCTTCAAAAATAACATTCTGCAGAAAATTCAAAATAATGTTTATATTTGCAATAAAACTTTTAAAGATTTAGGAAGGTATTAAAACTCTCCAGACTTGTATGTTGTGCCTTCCTGAACCTCATACTTCAAACTTTTGCATTTTTGAAGGGACTTTCTTTTTTTACGAGACCTTTTCTTATCTGGTTTAGAATGCCTCGTAGAATCAACAATTCTCGTTTTGTCGAGGTACCAAGAATATCCTTTCATTTCAGAACATAATTTCATTCCTAACTTTTAAAGTACAGGTAATAGACCAGCAAATCCAGAATTAAAAAGTATTATTGAAATATAATTTCTTAAACGGAGTGTTTGTAGCTCAACAAAATTGTGTCTTTCGGAGTTATACTCCACACACACACTACATTGTTAAGACTCATTGCAGTTCTGAGCTTTCCCGTGAAGACATTTTCTTAGGAGATTTTGATCGCAAAGTTAATTATAAGTCTTTTTAATAGAATTAATAAATGAATTTTAAAGATCCGTTGGGTTTTTTTTTTCAAAGTTTCTCCAACAAATTCTGCTCTCTGGAAATCTCTTCTTTTTTTAACTCATTGATCTTGTTTTTGGCATTACAACTTTAATTTAATTAAAAATATTTATAACTTTATATAAAAGTACTAGTAAAAAAGTTAAAAAGAGATCTAATTTTGAACACAAATGATAAAAAGATAGCAACTCGTTTTAATCAAAACAAACATTGCAATCAGTTAACTGTTGCCTATTTGAAGGCCAAATATATCTATTAAAATATTTATAAAATGAAATAAAGTTTATTAAACATAAAAAGAATTCGTTAAAATATTTTAAAAGAATAAAAATCTCATTTTGCCGGTGAAAACCAACCAAAAACTCCCACTTCCGGTATCGATTTGGCTTACTACTTCAAACAAAAACAGCTATAACTCTTTTTCTAATTGACTCAGAATTAAAAGTATAATATTTTTTTAGAAAGCTTATTAAACAAGCTACAAAAATAAACTGTAAAAGAAATTTCGATTTTTTTTTTATGAAAGTGATGATTTTAAACAAGTCGAAAACCTTAAGTTAATTAAAATTATATTTTATAAAATTTAGTTTATCTGGAAAAAATACCTTGATGCATATTTTGAAAACTATGTAACTGACATTATATACAAAGTTTATATATTCAATTCAATAAGTATGACGTTTGAAGAAACAGAAATTAAATATTATAATAATTCAATACAAACAGACATATTTCCCAGACATGTTTAAAATATCAAAAAACAACAAGAACAAAGATAGTCGCACGAGATATCAAAATAGTACGTATGAGCGACAGCAAAGACGCAAAGCAAATAGTATTGATTTGGCGCGAATGTTTCTGAAAAGAATGTAATCTTGAAAACTGATTTTTAGCCAACTATAATTCCATCAAGTTGCTGTTTTTCAACAGTATTCGTTCACAGGTATTAAAGAATAAATGCTTTTAAGATGAGATTAACTTAAATGATATCTTTAAACCTACATTTTCTATAACACATGATACTTTTTAACATTTTTCTATGCATTTGCTTTAATTTAAATTCCATAACAAGTTGGAACTGTTTTTCAAGCGGATTGTTACATTTCCTACCCTTTCTAACTCTTCCAGCTTGAGTTGGAACGGAGTAACTCTCCCACGGGATTTTTATTTCCCCGAACAATCAAGTTTAGTTAGCAAAAGGGGAGTGCATATTTAAGTTTGATTTTGTAAGCTTAAATTTAAATAAACAACAAATGATACAAGCTATTGACAGCTAAAATAATATTTCTATAATTATTCTGTATTCATCATTATAAGTTTTCAGGAACAAATATTAAAAACAAAATATTCCTCTTTAACATAATACAAACTATTGTGATAACGTAGTAAAATTAATTGTTTTTTAACTATAAATTCACACATGGTGTGTATAATAAAATAATCAATACATTTTTCTTATGTTACAATCACGATTTCATACATCAATTGTTTAATTTTCAATGTAATTGTTTCACCAAAGTAATAAACTCGCGTGCTCTTTTTCTTCTAAGTCACTTCAAAATTAGCTACTTTAATGTCATAGCTTTCAATTAAGCAAACTCTGCTTAATTCAAATCAATAAACGCTTACAACTCATAAGTTTAGATTTAAATATTGTCATCAAATAATTTGCCTTCATTTCATGTCAATTTCATTATTTAATTAAATCTTGGATGATCGTCAGCAAATATTTAACCAAAAAATGGATACGTATGTCATATTGCTGAAAATTAAAATTATAATAAGCTTATGAGTTATTTTTATGAATTTGTATAATAACGGCATATACTAAAGTGCACAACGTAATACTTTGAAAAATTGCTTATTAAACAAAATCAGTTCATAGAAAAGCAGCTACGTTTTTTTTTTTTTTTCACTTAGTGTGTAACAAAGTAACAAAATTCCCTTTCTCATGCAGAAGCAGAATGCTTCCTATCAGGAATGCAAAATAATGTTTTGTTTTAAATATGATGCCACCTCAGGGAATCTCAGAACACGAGGAGAAAGTTACGAAGTTAATGAGGTGTTACACGGGTGTGGTTACAGGGACAGTGTCTTTTTAAATTGAAACCATTATTCTCACTAAACATGTAATTGCTCTTCATTATTGTTGCTGCTAAGAATGCATGTTCTATAGCTTCTTTACAAAATATGTGAAATAAAAAAAAAAATCGGGATGTTTCTGTGTGACAGAAAGCAAATTGATGTAAATAATATTTTATAATTTTTAGAAATAATTTCATGAAACAATACAGTTTGGTGATGATGGATATTTAATGCTTGTATTTAAATATCGCCAATAATGATAACGATAAGAATACAACAAAATGCCCTTAACTTTTAACCATATCATTTTATTGACTTACAAATGGGCACATTATGATTTATTAAAAATTGGATATATTCAAAACATTTTAACAAATAATTTATCCAGAAGAAACAAAGCATAAAATTGGATGTTTTCTTGTATTAATCAAAAAACTATTTAAATGAAAAGAAAATTACTTCCAAAGAAATTGAACAAGTAAGGTTCAGTTATCGGGATGTGAGTGCATATATTACATTGATTTTATGTGTTTATAATTTGAATAGATGTGTAGAACGATATAAATTGATCATAATATGAAAAAGATTATCTATAATTATTCTCTCTTAGTCCTTGTGATTTCCTGATAATAAATGCATAAAAATTACCCTATTTTAAATGCTACCTTTCCTAATAAGGAAGCTCTTTATATTTAAAATTAATAAGCACCACCTATACTTATAAGTTAAGATTTAAGTGCTTTCATCAAATTATTTGACTTATTTTCATGCAAATATGACCATTTAATGAGATCCCAAATGATCATCAGCAAAAATTTAACCACAAAATGGACTTTTGCATTATTCTACTGCGGAAATTTACCACCAAATTAAATTAATCCAAGTTTATGAGCTCTTCTTATGAGTTTGTGTAATAACGGCATGTATACTGAAGAGCACAATGTAACATTTTGAAAAAAAAATGTGTATTACACTAAATAAGCTTATAGAAATAAACCATCTTTTTTTTTCTTTACTTAGTCTAACAAAATTCCCTTGCTCGTGAAAAAGTAGCTGGTTTTATTTAACTGTTAATCTTAAATATGATTCCACCTTAGGGAATCTTATCAAAGGAGAAAAAAGATACGGATTTAATGATATGTTACAAGGCTGTGTTTACAACGACATTATCTTTTAAATTTGAACCATTATTCTCACTAAATTTGCCCTTGCGCTTTATTTATTATTGCTGTTGTTAAGCATGTGCTATCTACGTGCTAATTTACAAATTAAGCGTTGAAATCTGAAAGAAAATGTTCCTAGGATGCATTGTTGCAATTTGATGCAAATTGGTGAAAGCGATATTTTAGCATTTTTCTGGCATGCCTTCATGAATGGAAATATGCTTAAATTTTGTAAGATGAGTTTTTTTTTTATTTTTATAGTTTAATCTGACCGATACATTTGAAATTCCATTGTTTTAATTTTATTGAAGTAATATACAGATGTTGATTAAATCAACTTTTTAAAATTGTGAAATTATAATTATGGCCATGGCTGGGAGTCATTGATTTACTGTAGAGCTTTGAGCTTGAGTCTCAAGTCCACTAAAGATGGACAATACAAATTGCCTGATGCATATTAAATATGTGGTGGATGCTACAAATTCCTTATGTTGGAGTGCGGAAGAATTCCGGAGATTGGACTGCAAGGTCAGGCGATGTCTTCGCCACTTTACTATGTTCCAAAAGGTAGTCTTAATCAATAGTCCTAGTATTGCTTCTGTGTGAGAGCATCAAAGGCTAATTTACTGATTGAAGAATCAAAGTTTATACGTCAAAGGTTGAAATATTCATAACAAAGCAGAAGAAAATAGATTTTTAACCTACTAAGGCACCTCTTCGGGGGTGCCCTACTTCTACATTATCCACGCGACCTAGATATGTTGGAAGGAACGAAGAAGCAGCCATATCGTTTATCTTAATATCACTTTATTAAGATCTTAAACAATATACAATACTAGTACTAATATTCAATTCAAGTGAATCTGAAGTGAAAGGACACACTATTTGTATTACCAAATAATCGCGTAACCCACCACTATATCTAACTCTACCGACTACTTTGTGAATCTCAGTAACTGCACAGTTCTTAATAATTCAATTTAACAGTCTTACCGCTATATCTTTTTAAACAGCAATACGCTTGATTCTAACTGACGTGGACTTATTCTTGTGGAATGGTATCCACCTTTAACTTGATCGAACAGGTTCGGATAGATTAAATCTTGAACTCGGGGTTTCCTTTCACTTTAACTTAGGAGTTGGTACACATAGACCTCCTCTATTCACTTCTCATAGCCACCCCACGTACGCTAAACTTTTATTATTTATAAGATTTCTAATTTGAATATATCACGCTTCTCTTTTCGAGTTCGTTGGAAAGAATTGCCATTCTGGCACCTACGAAACCCTAAAAGATAATTAGTTGAAATCGCGATGAGCCCGTCACAACCTATTATTTCAAAAGAAAATTAGAAAATATTATTGCATTTGGCGGCAGCTTCCAATTAAGTCACAATTATGAAATGGTTATGAGAAAATCCTTCCCAATGAGGACGGTACAAATGGGATTTTACAGATCACAATTTCCTTTTATTTTATACTGTTACATCTGCCATCCTGAAGCTTAACAAGCATGTCTCTTTTCTTGAGTATAGGTCCATTAAAAACGGGTTTTTAGGAATGGATCCCCAAACTAAATTGTTATAGATAAAACTTTCTATTTTTGAACTATTACACCCAAAAGACTTAAAATATGGCAAGTATATTTCTTTTGTTTGGTAGAATTTCGTAAAGAACGGGTTTTTTGGAAACTGAAACAAGAGGAAATGGATGCAGTGAAGGTAAATATATTACGTATTAGAAATTTAAGACTACTTATTTAATTAATAGACTTTAATTAATAATTAGCTTCTTATTAATTAATATATATATATATATATATATATATATATATATATATATATATATATATATATATATATATAGCCATACATTTTCATAAAATAACTAGCAAAGAAGATGGGTAATGGGACTTAATATTAGCATTGTCTTGCTAAATATTATATACCTGAAAAATTTTGTAAGAAAGAGTGTTGAATAAAAAATAATGATTACTAATATGTGATATAACTGTCTTCAAAAATATTTCCAAATTATTTGTTTTATATCCATTTCATATATTCAATATAATATATTTGAATCAACTAGATTGTATGACACCTCAATTTATCTTAATTTTTCGCATTGATTATATTCCAGTATTTCGTTTTTCAAATATCCGCTGTATTTAAATAGAGAATAAATGTTAAAGCGCGAATGAAATACTGCGTTAGATCCTACTTATGAACATGTGAATGTTTAAAAGGTGCATATTTAATGCGAATGTAATATCTTAATTGCTTAAATAAAATCGGAATTTACATATTTTGTCTAGAAGACTTTTAAAAGCATTGATTTTTGAGTTACGAAATTATATTACTAAAACTTTCTTAAAATTTTCTGTACAACACTCAATCATCTCCATTATAATGTGGAGTTTCCTTTTAGATCGCTTCACTAATGGAATGTTAAATCTATTAAAAAAAGCTTTCAGAGAGTTTGGAATAGCTATCTTAATGGAATTACATTTTCGTATTGCTTTTTAAAGTAAACGGCTATTATTTTCACATCTACTGACATTGACTTTCCTATTTTTGTTCGAGAGTTTCATAGTACGTTTCCGGCATATGCAATACTTTGAACGTAAATGGCTTAGATGTCTTTTAATGGGGTTTTGTAATTTTGCCTGTGTTATTAAATGATTCGGAAAACTTGAAGTTTTTAAAATAATTATCGTGTTAGTCAAAAAACCTATAATGTACAAGTATAATGATTGATATTAGATTGTTATAAAAAAAGTGTTTTCATTGCAGCATAAGTTTTGTAGTATATTTCGAATACTTTTTCATGATTTTCAAAATGTTACCAGCAATATTTATGCACAATATTTTTGATATTTAATTTATGAATACTAAGTTAAAACCATATTTAATACTTACTAGTGCCTCCCATGGGCTTTGTCATGTACAAAATTTAATACTTATCTTGATAAATTATATGGTTTATAATTAAAGTCGTATTGAAGCTTTAGCATCAAGGTACATTTTGATTGCATTCAATGAATTGTTATTGTACGGAAAAGGTGCGCGATTAAAATTATAATTGAAAATTGGGTCACAATTACTGAATGTTTGAGAATCACTGGTTTAAATTAATTTCTGTAATTACAATACTTTTAAATTCATTCATTTTTTTTTGTTTGTTATTAAATATATCGTTGCAAAGAACACACACACGCATTGAGAGTTGCATTTGTCTCATCTACAATATTTCTCAGAGATAAATTCTAATATAATCAAAGTACAATTCTTAATAACATCTAACTAAAAATCCGCGTGGACTATTGACGATTGTCCTCAAATTTTAAATCTTGCTGAAGAAGAGTTTGAAAACCGCACTCCATGTTACTATACTACGCCAACTTGTTAGCACTGACGCACGGCATTTTTAGCGTGCTTCAGCTCATTCTTTTGCGACACCAAGAGAAGAGCACACGACTTGAAAATGCAGATTATGACTTTTAGACCATGGCCACATGGTCACCCCGTGGCATAGATAACTACCAAAAAATGTCACCATCATGTCTTTCTGAACATCCATGCTCCTGTACTAGATTTTAATGAGTAAAGACTATTTTATATCAACTTTCAAAAGTTCTAAAAATTTTGCTTGAGTTTTTGAATTATATTTATTATTAAATTTACTTATTCTGATATTCTATTTCTTAAGACATTACTATAAACACATAATGTGTTATGACCATGAAATTTATAATCACAGTCATTTTTTTTATCTAACCACTGTTTTCAAAAAATTTAATTAATTTTATTGAGTCGTTTATGTACAGAAATATACCTCTTTATCAGCGTTTCTCAAACTGTGGGGCGTACCAACCTAGGGGGCGTAAAAACCTTACAAGGGGGACCTCGAGCGTATCGGAAAGTCGAAAATAAAAGATTATTTAAATAATTATCAATTTACTAAATGGAGACAAAATGTGTTCTGAAATAATAAAAAAAATACACATTTACTGTAATATAGTATACTTATATATAAATGTATCAGTACGGCATAATATATTTGGTACCAAGTATCATACTAATTCAAGAACAAGTTTAATAATTACTAGTGATTTTTCAATGGGCTTATCATACACAAAATTTAATACTTATCTTTATATTTTGTGCGGTTTAAAATTAGGGTCGTATTGAAGCTTTAGCTTCAAAGTATTATACATTATTACTGCATTCAACACATTGTTATTGTATGGGGAAGGGGGGTGCGATGAAAATATTCTGATTGAAAATTGGGTCGCGAATATAGAAAGTTTGAGAAGCACTGCTCTATATAATTGTTAAGTTTTTGTCATTGTAAAATTAATATTCTTAAAAACGCTTTACCAAATTTATAATAGAAGTATCTTACACACACATAATTTGGGAGTGCTTTGAATTTTTTATGGATACTTTGAAGTTGACTGAATAAGTAGGACCCTAGGGTCCTACTTATGCAGAACCCTACGTTGGAGGATCCAAGGAAAGGGTCTTCCAACCTCTCTCCCTCTTTCCACCAACTATTCGAGAAGACTTGCGGTTCCAGATTTATTTAGAGTACCCCCATGCCGCTATGCATTTTCAAATATCAATGCCTTCTCCGGGATTCGAACCTAGGCCCTACATTAAACACTATACTAGACGGGAGACAGTTTGACCCTAGAAATGCCTAGGCGTGGTCTCAATTTAGTGTCTTAAATGATTCCATAGATTGATTTTATCCCCATGACATTAATTGAATTTGCCTAAAAAATGTCAGATTTTAGGCATCATTTGCACCTTTACAATATATTATTTAATACCTAAACATTATGATACTATTATAAATTTAATAAGTAAAACAGGTGTGTTATAGCATCTATATAGTTATGTGAAATTTACGTGTCATAATAAATACAAATAAAGCCTAGTAATATCCATATGATCTCTTAGTTTTTGTAAATACCAACTAAAATAACATGTATCTAGGAATAAATGATTGTCAAATCAATTACCTTTGTAGGTATTGTTCAGTTATGGAGAACTTAAAATATTTTCGAAGTGTGAAAATGGTTTTACTGTGTACTTGTGTGATGAGAGAAGTATTGATACATGTGGGAGCTTTATTAGTTATTTGAAGAATTAAAGGAATTTATGTAATGAAAGAAAATTAAATCAAGAATTTAATCCTCCTCAAAGAAAATTAAATAACCCTCCAAGCGGTCTGCACGTAAATTCCCGTCATTCCAGAGATGCGTTTTCTGCCTTCAAGCAAGATTCCCAAAAGCAGCCGAGCCGCATTCTTAAAAATACGGCTCAACCGCTTTTGAGAACCCCACCTGACGGCAAAAAAATGCGTGCGGTTCATTTTCGAAGCATCTCCAGAATGGCAAGACTTTAGGTGCACAGACCGCTTAGAGGGTTAACATTTCTTGGAAATACTAGAATACTAGTTAAAGAAATACGATGGATTAAACGCATTCATTTTGATGAAATTTCTCAAATTTTTGTTTGAAAGAAAAAATTCTGTTTTGACTTTGAAAACCTTCACATTTACATTAGATTAGTTGATCGTAAGAATTTACCATTTTCTATTTTCACTTTGTTAATGGTCAACGAAAATGGACTTGACAAATTAGTTCGATTCCGAATTCAACTGATGATCACTGTTCTAAACAAAACGAGCTAGCAAAAGTGCACAACTCTGAAAAGTAAAAGTAAACCCACACTCTATACTGATACATCATACCAATTTGTATGAGAATATCTTATTTCATCAAATTTAACATTTTTTATGCATCGATTCCAGTTCTTTTCATCATTTTAATGAAACAAATCCTTAAAATTTCACTTATAAATTTCAATGATATATTTATACAGATGCTTTACACACATAGGGGTATATTAAACTGCATAGTTTGTGCATGTATACATGGCTACACTTTCTATAGTGTTTAAATAACAGCCATGTATTTGTAATGATATGTGAGGGATTGTTTATACATTTTAAAATCAAAACGTCCCAAGGATTGGGATTTGTTTGTTAAATTAGGAAATTTATATCATTTAAAACTATTACCTAAACACAGACCATCATTATTTACGTATTTAGGAAACAAATGAGTGTTATGTAATCTCACTTATGATAAATATGAAAGATGATCTAATACCTGTCGGTGCAATCTGCCTCAGAAAAATCTGTTTTCGTCACGTGACAAAGGGAGCTGTTTTCAATTAACAGATAGATTTATTTCCCCAATTAATAATAGTTTGTCTTGTCGTATGCAGTTTATTAATTTCTATCATTTACTTCAGGAGAAAATTATCAATAACAGCATCTCTGTTTGCAGATTTCCAGGGATTAAGAACCTAATATGAATTAAATATTATTTTATGCCTGAAAATTTATATAAATTATATTTTAATTATTTCACTTTGTTTATAGCCTCTGTTTGTGTTTAAAGTAAACTATTCTGGTTGTATCTCTTTATATAAATTCATTGGGCAAACCACTTTATGTGCATCTGCATCAATTAAGCAAATAACACGAAACTCCATAGTTTGTGTTTTTTTTTTTTTTTTTTTGCAGAGTTTGAATTTCAAGAATACATATAATTCTAAAACTAAACAGTTCTCATTTATACACTTAAGATTTAAACGAAAATGTATTTATTCAAATAAATGTAAAAAAAAGTTTTGAGGAAAAATAGGAAATTTTATTAATTTTATTTACATTTTGTATTACATTATTTTAAAATAATACTTATTTGAAATAAATATATTAATTTAGTACAAAATTTATATTTCTTGACATTGTAACGTTATTTAACTCACAGTCATTGTAGTTTTCTAAAAAAACATTTTATGAAATCAATAATATAGATTGAGTTAAATTGATCTTATTCATAAACTATTTCGAAAGAAAGTATATGTCTTTTAACAACGTATAAAAGATCTTTACCATTTTTAATAGCATATTTAATAGCAAGAAAATTGATAATTTTTTAGTAAAATGAATTGTAATATTTTACCTGGCCTTGAATATAGAATTTTCAAGGCCATTAATAAATACACGAAATTAAGTAAGATTTTATTTGAATTGGGTAATTAAAAAATGTGTGGAAAGTTAGTTTATATGATAGATGAATGCCTAACTTTTTAAATGTAATAAATTTATGATCGCTAATTTCATAATAACATTGTTCAGAATTTTTAATTGATTTTTTGCTAAAAATGCTTACTAAGCATAAAACTAGAAAAAATATTTACAATGAATGGCATAGTCTCCAAGTATGTCATCGATGAACTGTAATGAAACTTGTCGGTGTGATTTTGTATCATCTTTTTAAAACCCTATGAGAAATCTCAAAATTATTCTTAATTTCTTGATTTTTTTTTTAAAAATAATGTATTTAGTTCTTTTCAGGTTCCACAAAGTAAACTATAAATTACTGAATGAATTCAAACAAATTTGTTTAAATCTAGTGAGCTGTTGCTTAACAGTAATGTAATACAAATGCACTGCTGATCGCACTAAATACAGCAATTTGAAGGAATTGTGAACTTAAACTATGTGAAATTTACATTTTTTGTTGGCGGTGATGAAATATGCAAATCATTAGAATTATAGCGCAGACTCATATGACGGGTGACCGTAGTGCCACCCACAAGTTCTATGCAAAAAGAGAACAGATTAGCGATTTTAAGTATAGAAAACGTTTTTTTAGTACATTTTTTTTCCTTTTTCCACAAACTTTTCACCTATGCCTTGTGGAAGGCATCGAAAGTCTTTAAACCTAGTTTCCGAATTCGAACGAGGAAGAATTGCAGCCTATAAGGATTGCGGATTAACCTTCAGAGGAATCGGTCAATGAGTTGGCAGAAACCAAGCTACTGTGATGTAGATATGCCATAGATGGATCCAAGAAATGACGGACTGACAGGCCGATCACACTCACCTCGTAGCACCACTGCTCGTGTTGACAGGCGTACTGTGCACATGGCAGGGATGGATTGCTCAGGCACATCCCGAACCATACCACATTAGATTCAGTCTGTTACACACTATTCGTTGCCCGTTCCTATTGGACTCCGTTTGCAGCAGACTGGAATGTCCGTAAGGTGTCTATTGCTTTGATCATCCTTGACTGGAAACCACAGGCGTTTGAGCCACCAACAATGCGATGAACAGTGGACATGTACAATGAAATGAAACGACATTATGTTTACTGACGAATCCCTCTTCTGCCTGCAACATCACGATGGTCGGATTCGAGTTTAGAGACACGTTGCTCAGAGGCTGCTGAGCTGTTAAGTTATGCATCGCCACTCTAGTTCTGAACCCGGTATCATGTTTTAAGGAGGTATTGAATTTCACTGCCGCACCCCTCTAGTGCGAATTGCCGATACACCAGTGCTACATCTCTGAGATTTTGGAGCTGTGGTCCTCCCTTATATTCAGCTCTTACCACCAGCCATTTCCCAACATGATAATGCGTCACCATATGTGGCACGTATGTTCAAGAGTTCTTCTTTAACCCTCAGATTGAATTGCTTTCTTAGCCTGCTTGTTCTGCTGATCTAGTTCCAATCGAAAACGTTTGATCCCTGCTTGCACAATGACTGGCAAGGGATACACCACCAATTGCTACACCAGATCAACTTTGGCAATATGTAGAAGCCACATGAACTGATATACCTCACTGATGCATAAAAAGCCTGTTGGAATATATTTCCAGGTGTATGGAAGTGGTTATATCCTACAATAGCTGCTACACACTCTACTGACTTTGTCATCATCCACACATCACATGAGGCTATAATTTTATAATCGTTTGTTCTTTAACATCTTATCTGTCAAATAAATTTGGCTGTCCTTTTTGTTGTTGCATTTTGTGTGGCCAGTGGTGTAGTTAAACTACAGCGTACCTTTATACATGACTTAACTTACATATTATAGTTAAATGAGTACAAATTAACAGTTAGCATATGTTAGTTAGGCTCTTTGTAAATTTAGAATAATTTAAACATTTATAGTCCTTAGAGTTTTGTGAGACAAGACTATTATTGCAATTAAATATTAATCTGCCAATTGATAATAAGCCTTCATATCAATTGAACATTCTTTACTGGAAATATTGGCAAATGTGTACTAAACACACTAGTAAAATTGTCTCTATTTCAGTATTTATTGATAAAAAGGAAAGTATAAAACATTTTCACTTTATCTGGTAAATCTACTCTTTTATTTTTGTTAAAATTAAACAGGAAAATATTAAACAGGATTTTCTTTTTCAAATTTATACGTTTTGTTAATTTTATCAATTAAAAAACTTTATCCTTTTATTTTTGTCTTTGCTCTTAAGCTTATGCAATATATTTTTATTTTATTATCCTCTGTGAGAAAATTATGATAAAATCAATGATTTTTTGTAAAACAAATTGTGATTTTAATAAACTGTTAATAAAATAAATAACCACACAATGAATTCTGTTTTCAAACAATTTTCAATATGGATAAATCAACATTTTTGCAATACTGTAAATTAAAATGTCTTAGTTAATTTTTCTTTTAAGTTATTAATGCTATTAAATATTTTATAAGCTATGTGTTTAAGTTATTTCATGAGATTGATTTATAAGCGAATATTAAGCATATATGTACAAGGAATTTACTGTTTCAAATAATATTTTTTCGTTAATTATAAATTGATTTTTTCTGATCTGTTAAGGAATATAGCACTAAATTTCCAAATAATATAAAGATAATAAACTAAGTACAAATTTTAAATTTGTTAAGTTGCAAATTATTTTTCTTACCACAGTACCTAATAGTTCTTATTTGCTTTGATAATGCCGGTTTATTTTAAGTTTTCCGCTGTTTTTAAAATAGAAAGAAAAGTGTATTATTTGTTTCAAGAAGTTTGTCGATAAATATTGAGTGGAAAATATTTATCGTAATATTTAAGACATCTTTGAACAATAACAATCCATTTATTAAACACCTTAAATCAGAAATTTTTAAGCATTTTTTTTAATAAAATATTTAAATATGTTAGTTAATTCATCCGTTAATTTTTGAACTGTCATGCCAGAGATAATCTCGGGCACAACACTGGTGTTCGAAAATGTCACTCGATTATTACTCGGGGTAATTTTTTTTTGAGCGCATCGTAATGTTTTACCCGAATATATATCGGGATACGTTTATTTTGGCTTCATCTCTTTGTCAAACCCGACTGATTCTCGGGGAAAATTAATGTGTGTTCAATTAAATAGATGGCAGCACTTTACTGAAGACTTCAAAGGTTAGAGGTTAGAAGTTCTTTGGTTCAAAAAATTTAACAATTTGTGAACCCAAATCATCAAAATAACTTGACAGTTAAAGGGTTAATGAATTGCTTTATTTCGTTTATAGTCGCTAGCATTATTACTACTTACTATATTGTTTGAATCAATTGGGTCAAACAGTCAGAAAACGATTTTTTCTAAAACTGTAGATTTTAATCATTACATACCTTAAGTAGACAAAATAAACCTATATATTAGTACGAAATATGTCTTTCTGAAACAGAAATGACTTCTTCGTATCGTCTTGGTATTGGCTTTACTATTATACCGCGCATGTTCTTATGAAACCACATCATCGTGGAAACTCACTTATATTACACTTTTCGTCATTTCTTCTATTGTCGTGCAACTCGTCTTAGTTAAACGATTTTTAAGAACATGCCATAAATTCTTAATAGGATTTGGGTCTGATGAATTACTTGGCCAATTAAGCACTTTTATATTGTTATCGCGCATAAGAGTCTTGACAATGTTTGAATTGTGACAAGAAGCTAAGCCATGTTGAAATGTTCCATGAAATATTTCCATGAATGCAATAATTCTACTTTGTAATATTTATATGTATTTAAATTCATCTTGGCTTTCAAAGGAACTAAGCATATATTGTCATTTTTTTTGTGAAAAAACCCAAAACATTTGCCTAGAAGGGTGTTTTACATTCTGTTGGGTATAATCTAGTAGCACAGTTTCATGTTCATTTCGTCTAATTTGCCTTCCAGCACAAATAAATGTGTTTTATCCCTAAAAATTACCTTCTTCTAGTCGTTAATAGTCCATAATCTGTATATTTTAGCCCGTGCTAAATGGATTTCTCCTTTTTCTGAACTGACAAGGGCTTTATTCTCGGTCTTGCTGACTTACGGCTAACTTCCAGAAGCATTTTCCATATAGTTGAGAGGCTCACTTCAATGCCGTAATCCAATAAACACTTCGGAGGTCTTTGTTTGTCTTTTTTGGACTTATTTTGCTATCTCTTATTAGAATTTTATCAGTTCTTGGAGTAGTTTTCCGTTTGAAACCACATTTTTTTCTCTTCTTTTTGGAGACGATGTTCCTGAATCTTGAAATATACTTTCAATTCTTGAAACAAATGAGTCACCCACACCAACTACCGTCGATATGTCTTCCACAGTCATGGAAATATGTTAATTAAGAATGACTATTTTAGAATGCTTTCTTAGAGTTATATCCATCTCAAAACAATTAAAAGTAATACGTGTTAAAAAGAACGCAAAATTATAATTCCAGCTGCTACACTGAAAGACTTACAACTGGACAATTGATACTCCAAAACCAATCAAACGAGTAAATAAATCACATTACCTGTAGGCCAGTGCTTCTACACTTTTCACTATTTGAGACCCAATATTTAATCACAGTTTTCATCACGCCCTTCTCATACAATAATAATGTATGAAATTTGATAATAATATACTTTGATGCTAAAACTACGATACGACTTTAACCTCTTAAGTGCCATCGGCGTATATAAGCGTTTCACTCAGTAAAAGCGTTAATTTCTCCGAACGTATAGATAAGTCTTTCCGAAGTACTATCCTTTTTGTACATTGCTAACCATAAAATTATTCCAAAGGCTTTGGAATGCAATAAAAGGACCTAAACAATGTTTACGGAGCATATACTTATTTCAGATTATTTGCTTCTATATTCAATTTCCCCAATACATCACATATACATGTCTACGTGGAAAATGGTTGGCATTCATTGAGAAGCGAATCGCGTAAATTTCAATCGGCAGTTGAGGGATTAATTATAAACCGTACAAAAAATTATCAAGATAAGAGCTAATTTTTCATTTAATTTTATATATGACAATCCCATGGGGTCACTTGTAATTATTAAACTTGTTTTTAATTTAGCATTGTTAATTTAATCATCAAATCCATTGTGTAGCACTCATACATTTATAATTGTAATATATTAGTGTAAATGTGTATTTTATGTTTTATTGTGCCAGAATGTATTTTGTTGGTTTACTTTCAGTAAATACACTCGCGCCCCCTCTTAGAGTTTCCCTCTCCTCAAGGGGGTGCGCTCCCCACAGTTTGAGAAACGCTGCTCTAGGCAGATATAACCAATTTGAGGGGATTTGGGACATCACTGATAATCACATACCAACTCAAACAAGAAAAAAATTATTGTTCCAATAAATTTGAACGGAAGAAAATGTACCACCTCTTGGTTATTTATGTAAGTTTGTAACTGTCTCGTTTTTTAACAGCTTTACATTGATTTCCATCCGTACCTTCGACACAGTTAACAAATGGTTAGCTACACTTAAAAAAGATTTTATGTATGAATAACTATTCAAAACATTACTAACTAGTTCAATACTGTAAATTATTTTGTTTACTAGTTACATTCTGCATCTCGTTCCGCTTAGAGTCCACTGAAATCATAAGATAACCGCCATACGCATTGATAAAAATAAATCTCCGTATTTTTTGCTTATTTTTTTATATCTTAGAAGGAAAGGTATTTTCAATTTCCTGAATGCATGAGTCCATAATTACAAAAAAAAAATCATATAAGAAAAACTCAAGGTTGTCTGCGCTGCATGCGATTCTCTTAATATAATAATGTAGATTATATTAATTTATAATTAAGTTTTTCATCGAGATGCATATTCTTCTGTCTGGAAATTTTCGTGAATGTTTCAACAAAGTCTTGGTTCGCTATTTAGTTTCAAAAAATTACATCCAATATGCATATGATATAATTAAGTATGTTAGTTTACTATAACAGTGATTTTTCTCTCATTACTTTACTACTTAGATACTCTCCGTTTTTTGTATACGTATATGTCCCTAATTTATTTGACATCTGTTTCAGGTTAAACATATAATTTAAATCTAATTTAATTTACCGTTTTAATATATGGATACAAATGCATTATATAATAAGCGAATATTTAAATAAATATTAGGTAGTAAAATTTTGCCACCATGAATAGAGAGAGGTAATCACGGCGAATAAATGTTTATATTTCTTTTCCGTTCAAAGTTTCTGATATTGCAAATGTTACTTGTATTAATTAATTATTTTTACCATTTACATATTTATTCAACAAATATCTACAAATATTGAGCTTCGAAGTAATAAAAAGCCTTATTTTCAATCTTAAAAATATAATGAGATTTACGTTATTATTGATTCGCTAAGGGAATAAAAAATTATAATTTCGGATTGATTGATTGAATATTAACGTCGCAATGTTCAGCTACACGAGGACTTTTGGCGACGGACCACATAATTTTGAGCCATGGTCAAGTGCCTTTTACGACACCTGAGCTGGCATCCCCCTCCTCTCCTAACTACCACACCACACCAACGGGAGTACGTTTGAGCTCTAGACATATTTAATGTGCATCGCTGCCCTACACGGCGGGTCTTTAGTGGTACTGGGCTCGAACTCGTGACAAGGCAAGCCACGATCCGATACCTATACCACTCGGCTACCGTGACCTTATAATTTCGGAATAGGTATATAATGAGATTGTGAATCGGACAGTAATTGGAATTTTATGAGTTTTCCTGTTCTTTTAAAATGGAAGCTGATTATTACCAAAATCCTAAAGATTTTTTTTCCAAACCGATACATTCGGAATTTTGAAATAAATCTCATTATTTTGTAACAGTTTCCTGTTAAATAATTTATAGATAGAAAAATCATACTCAATACGTATAATATTACGTATTTAGAAACATATAAATTTAGCACACAGTTGAAATGCAAGTAGAAAAGTAGAGAAAGAAAAGAAAAAGAAGTGGGTCTCTCACACATACACAACTTAAAACTTCTTGAGTTTTTTTCACATAATATGTTATTAATTATATAAATTTTGTGCAATATCTCTTAAAAGAAGGAAAGAAAATGTTCCCTTATTAAGTTATTTTATACATAAGTAACAGAGATAGATTATATTACGTAATTTATGTTATGACATTCTCAAATATGTTAAAAATTTATTTGTTGCCATGAAAGAAGACTATAACAAAATATTTAGTGTAAACTAAATACTGACACACACGTAATATAATCTATCGATTAGCTAATTAGCGTACCAAAAAGGAGTCGTCACAATAAAACGAAATTTTGCGTACGGAATGACTACTTTGATATAAGTAAATGATTGGAAAATCAAAGAAAAAGAATCATTTATTTCAGAGAAAAAGGCAAAAGTACGGAGGATTCAATACCCTGCTGAACCCCCTCTAGCGCGAATGCACGACGCTATACGGGCATTGAGGCATACAAGTTCCGCATGATGTCTTAAAACATTTCGTTCCATATTTGCTGTAATCTTGCCCCTATTTCGTTCAAACTCGTAGGATACCCAACTCGAAGTACTAAATGATCCCAGATATGCTCAATTGGAGACAAATCTGAGGATCGGGCAGGCCAAAGAAGGCTATTAAAAGTACAGAGACAGTCTCGTAACATCATTGCCGTGTAAGGCCAAGCACTGCCTTCTTAAAAATGACTCCTGGGCGCCGTGGCATGAGTGTCAACGCACGTGGTTGCAGGATGTCATGGACATACCACTGGGCTGTTATGGTGCCCACGGATCAATACTAGGGGTAAACGTGTATTGTAGGCAATGTCACCCCATACCCTCACACGAGCTGTGGGAGCGGTGTTTCACTGTAAAACAAAGGCAGGATTGAGGCATTCACCATGGGGTCTCCACACACGAACACGATTGGCATCACTGCTGAGATTGAATCTGGATTCGTCGCTAAAAACGACCTGGTTCCATTCCTCTGCAGTCCAGTTTACTCGTGTGAGGCACCACTCAAAACGGAGGCGTTGATGGGTGGGCGTTAAGGGCAGCACACGTAATAGGTGTCGCCATCCCGAATGTCATTCAGCCAGGCGCCTTCGTATGGTTTGAAAAGACACAGAGATTCCTAGTCCAGGTGCTACCTGTGCCTGGATGGCGGCCGCTGAAGCAGTTGGCTGTACGCTTGCATTTCTTACTATGTGCCGGGTTTCTCGACGACTGGTCTGTTGAGGGCCTTGTCTTCATGTAAATTATATCTCTCGGATCCACTGATCTCAACACCTCCTCACAACACAATCAGATTGGCCTAATTGATGAGCTATTCGCCTTACTGACCTCCCAGCTTCCATCATGCCGATGATTCTCTCCTTATCAAATTGTGACAGCTGCTCATATTGTCTTCGAAAACGGCGTAATGACATGTCTACCGCAGCTCTTCTTTTGTAAATGATTCAGCACACGCAAACAAGCTTCGGTTACTCTTTTTATATTCCACGGAGAACGACATTAAATGTCCTCTACCGGATATACGTAATGGCAATCACGCTGCATTTCAAATCATTTGCATATCTTCTCGACATGTACGGCAATGCCAATTTTCGTTACGATCCCGCGATTATTTCTTGGTGAGCTAAATTTTGTCCATGAGTTTATTTACATTCCAACCAAGTGTTCATCTTTTTCAAAGGGCGGCAAATAATGTCACGATTTCATGGGCTTAAGTTCTATACTAAGACAATGAGAGCTTTAAAATCATTTCAAAATTTACGTTTCATTGAATTCCCTACAGAGTAGATTTTTAAAATGTTTTTTTCTTCTTTTTTTTTTTAATTCTAGGATATTTTGCAAATCTTTAAGTGTTTAGTTTCTGGGTACGCTTCTTCTGTTGAAAAATTTGCTTATTAAGCTAAGGGTCAAAAAGTGGAAATATTGATAACATTAAAGTAGTTTAATCCCACTTATTTGGTCCTGTGTCGCAAGTTGCTTTTTGGATTGCCAGCTTCCAATTTTTTAATTTTTGCTGCTGTGTATTATCCGTCTTCTTTTTACATTTCTTATTTTTTGTTAAAAATTGTATTTTTGATCTTAATGTTTATACTTATTTACCTTTATATGAGTGTTTTTTTTTTCTTTATATATATTAGCGTCTCAGTCTGCATTTGAAAGTGTGTAAGTGTGTGTTATATAAAGTATTTTTTATTATTTTTAAGCAAAATTAAATATTTTCTAAATGTTTTCTTTTTGTTTAAAGCACAGATACCATTAATAATCTTTTACTGATACCCTAATTTCAGATTTATGAGTCAAAAGCCGTCCTTATTTATGCATTTTTAAATCAAAAGCTTTTAATTCGAATTTTTCGTTAAAATAGTTTAAAATAAATCTTTTTAAAAAGGTTAGTCACATATTGAATAAAGCGTATGATTATTAATGTGCACCAAAATCAGTATATTACATATAACAACATTTATGTTGCTTGATTAAAAAAAACATCATTCAATAAATCGGTCACATATCATGTGTGATCTCTCTCTAAATACACAAATTATGTAATGGGAAAATGCGTTTACATATATTTGCACAGTTATGTAATGGGAAATGCATTCAATTTATTTTGTACAAAAATAAAGTTACAATTGATTTTATGCAACTGACAATCTTCTAAACAGTAAGGAAAATTTGATTCTTTTTAACGTAATTATAATTATTTTATAATCTTATAATTCACAACATCAATTATTCTTTTGTTAATTTAAAGCATGATGTAACACGATTTGTAGGCTGGAAAAATAGCAGCGATTTATAATCAGCTGGATTCAAAGAATACAATCAACTTATCAGAAATATTTTGACATTTAAAGTGGCTAATTTACTACAACGGAAAATATCTGCTCCATCAAAACTCTTCCAGCAGCTGTTATTGCTAAAAGCCATCAAGAAGAAAAATAATACTATTCTCTTTGAAAGGCTACACAAACAAGTATCCATTTTTCATTCTGTTGCGAAGTACTCTTTTGGATACGGGTTAACTTGTGTGTGTGTGCATTCCATTCTTCAGTGTCAAATGAGCCCTTCCCACTACATATTCAAAGATCTTTCGTAGTAACAATTTCGTACCTATTGTTCGTTTGTGACTATTTTCCACCTCGTTATCTGTCAAATTGTATTGAAATTCTCTGCTGGAATATTCTTGAATACAACTGTAATTATGAGTTCACCAACTGCTCTGAAACTTAATTTTACACGAACGAAATTTGTTATTCCGGTAAGTTTTAGAAAATGTTTCAACTCTCGCAAAATAAATGAACATAATGATAAAATGATTTAAAGTTCATGCAGGATTACAAATTATGCTTTAGATGAAATAAACCCTAAGAATTAAATTGTTTTGTAGTTGGAATGTTCCTTTTTACAGGATTTTAATACATTAACTATAAGAGAATTATTACCAATTATATAAGTAGTTTAAAAATCTCGGTGTTTCTGTTGTAAGTTATCCAGAATTAGCAATTGATTCCTAATTCTACCGACAATGGCATGAAGAAAAGAGTTAAAGTTTTACCATAACACATTCGAACTTTACTGTGAGCATTAATTTTTCAATTAACACTAGAAAGACTGATTGCCCAAAAGAAGTCAAAATGACTTCTATGTCAAAAAGCGATTAATGTAAAAATAAATTTGTTTAAAATTAATTTTTAATATGTTTATATTATTTATATAGAGTCATATAACAATTTATTAGTTAATACTATTATAAATTGTGCATTACATATGTAATTGTTTTTCTAATTGAAATTAAAAAGCAGTCAAAATGACTTCCTTGGTCAATCCAGTGTTAATAAAGCATAACCTTGAAGAGGTTTTCAAAAATGTATTAAGTGTTAAAGGATTCATATCATATAATGTTAATTCTACTTTAGCTTGCGATTTGTCTCCTTACTTTTTTTTCTCAGATGCATTGTAACCAATCGCTTCATTTCAATTACTCACAATTAAATTTTCCTGATAAAAATATTAACATTTCCATAGCTTTGAGCTGAATAGATTAAACTTGCACCAGCTCCTTCTATATGAAAAGTATTCATTGGCACTAGGACTCGAAGCCATTGCATGCTGGCCACGAGCTCAGGATTATAGCCACTATGCTACCCCAATGATAATGAAGAGAGCGTATTTGAAAACTTATTTCAAGTCTTAAATTTCACTGGTATGTATTCCATGCGGCATAACTTTCTATATTTATCCATAAAATATTCAGATGCAAAATGTATCACACTTCTCTTTTTTTTTTTTAAAGATAGCTTAAGTTAAGTTTTGCTAATATTTTCATGCTTGAAAATTACAGTGCATTAATGTAACAAAACTTTTCATTAAATCTAATCCCAAATTATGTGATATACAATCAATGAACATGCCGATGCCTCTTAATTTAGTTTTGTGTTTTAATGATATATAAGGTAATTCGGAGGAAGACGCCACACTTAAGGATTTTTGATTAGTACATTTAAAATTGAAAGGACAAGTCCATGAAAAAAATAAACTCTGTTTTTCAATATCTAATTGATTATGTATACAAGTTAATTATCTTCTTAGTATGAAAATAAATAAGAAATTTAATGTTAAAGAAATTCATTTCAAAGTGGCATCTTTCCCCAGCAGGCTAGAGTAGTAGTCAACTTCAGCTCTGCACATCTTCAACCTATGGAGATCTCCTGTGTCCTCTTCACATCCTAATTATTAATTGCAGTTATATTTTATACGATAATATACAGTGATATGTGAAATGAAAAAAAAATAAGTTCATTTCATTTATTTCTGAAACATGTGGCGTCTTTCCCTAAGTAAAAGGAGTCAGATGCCACACACGCTTATTTCATTATTTCTGCAGTATTATGACCGTTTATACATGCATCGTATGAGTAATATTATGGGACTTACTTATATTGCTAATATCTTATTTAAAATAACAAGTACGTTTATAAACTCAAAATTTAAGGAACGCAATATTATAAAAGTTGTACTCGCCATTTAAAATGCTCACAAGATCGAAAAATAAAGCCGATTAATTCTAATC
The DNA here is from genome assembly GCA_019973955.1 of Trichonephila inaurata madagascariensis. Taxonomy (NCBI): domain Eukaryota; kingdom Metazoa; phylum Arthropoda; class Arachnida; order Araneae; family Nephilidae; genus Trichonephila; species Trichonephila inaurata. Next base: position 130,672 of record BMAV01018988.1, read on the forward strand.
AATTCACAAAGCACATTCAATGTCGGGCCAGACTCTTCACACAATTGACTCAGAATTTCGATCTATCGACGCGTAAACATAATATGAACAAACTGGCATCTTCCCCCCGAATTAGCTTACATTGCAATTTTCAGTCAAATTTAAGCACACAAAAGCAAACAACACTTCCGGTAGTTTTGGGAGAAATAAAAATTTTAAAAAAAATACTTAAGACAACTAAAAATGTTGCGTTTATATTGATAAATTTATTCAACTAAATTTTTTAGACAAAATGTATCGCTAAATTTTAAGGCCTACTCATGCTTTCAAGACTTACTATATAAAGATTCTGAATAAGATGTGTAAAATATGGCTGAATCCTTTTCAGAAAGGGGGTCAAACCTGGATGAAGAGTCTCTGGAACGTCAAAGAGCATCAAAGGTAATTCAAGGTATCCGACTACTTTCGGAACCGTGATTTTAAAAAAGCGCATAAAGGGATAATTTTCCTAATATTTAGTGTCACTTAAATTAGAATGCATGCATAAAATTCTTTTAACGACATTTTGACAAATATTTTTAATATTTTGAAAAAAAATTAAAGAATAACCTTTTTTCAAAATGTTCTCCTTTATAAAAAAATGCTTGTAAAATAATAATACTTTGTGCGTGTGTGGGTGTGTGCTTATATAAAGTAAAGACTTCTCCAGAGGGTCTGAACTTTTTTTTTGAAAAATTTACATTATTTACAGAGTTATAACCAAAGGAAATAATAATCGGCGTTTTTTTTTCTTAAAAATTTTCCCCTCTGTCGTTGTAAGACATGGATCAACCCACTTCTAACTTATATATTTTAAAAATTCTAGTTGAGCCTCTGTACAGAGATCTGAACTACATACAGGCAAAATATTATTATAATTGAAGCATTTTTCACAAAAGGGGAATATTTTGAAAATGGATTATTCTATGTTCATTTTTTTTTTTGTAAAATATTGTACTTAAATAATTTTTATTGTAATAATATTCTTAAAACAATTTCTAATCTAAGTGACACTAGATATCATACATATTATCCAATTATACACTTTTGCAAAATTACTGTTTCGAAGGTAGTCAGATATTTTAACGTCATACGCAATTGCATCATCTCATGCCAGGATTCCAGGTCTTCTTGGCGTGTGATATCTCACAATATACAGGGCATTGGGAAGCTGACAACATTGCATTTACACATGGATTATATCGTCGCCTCGACTGAAACAGATGTGAATCTCTTCGGTTAAAACAAATCGATGAATCTATATTCGTCTGATGTGACATTATTCCAATTTTTCATGATGAAATAATGCTGTTAAAAATATCCATCATAATCGTCTATATAAGCGAGTTTATTCTCCCTCTATAAAACCAATGGTTTATGGGGAGATTATGTTTTAAATAATCTAAAGAGTACCCCTTAATTCCAATTGAATGCCTGCAACACACAGTAGCTCTTAATTTAGTAAATGCATGTTTACGACGTAATGTTTCTCACTTGTTTTTTTTTCAAATGAGACTCTTTGAGCCACGTTTACGCTGGGATATGCATTGTATTCAACTCCGATAGTAGCTTGTAACAGTAATGACATTACAATCACCATGCTCTACAAACCATGTATTGAACCATCGAACTTCTAAAAGCTCAATTATTCGTCCTCTGTCATGCTCTCCCAGTTGCTTAACTTAATTGTGAAGTTTTCTCCAATGCAAAATCCTTGAGAAATGATGCAACCAACACAACAGAATCTTAAGTTCTTAAATATATATATATATATATATATATATATATATATATATAATGAATCATCATGCTCTGTGTTCGAACTCTCGTCTGATCCTTTGAGCGCGTCGCTTATTCAAACGAATCTGGAAATTTGATCATTTGGATCTCTGAAGCAGAAATATATTTCAATGATTACTGTCAACTCCTTACAGGAGAAACCTTTTTTTTTTGTATAAATAGATATGTAGTAACAATGTGCAAGTATTCTTTTTTTCCTGTATTTTTGTAATATTTGTTAATCATATAACTGATCAATGTTTTTTTTTATTTGATACGTCAAGAAAGACTTAGTTTCTTTGTCAGTATCATCGGTTTTCTTCTAAAAGCAAAGTGAAAAAAAATTCTCTAAAACAGCATAAATTCACATTAACTATCCAAATTTATTCTTATTCTCTCATTTTTTGCTATGTTTCATTCAAGTAGTAACATTTATTTGTTTCTGAATTCTTTTGAAGATTATAAAAGCACTTTCCCAATCTAATTTTTTTAAACCAGCTAATGAAGTTTATTGACCCTCTCGCGGTGCATCAGGCGATTTCCACAGGCAACGTAGATGTAGCAAAATTTGCACAACTTGCGATTTACACGGGTATGTATATTTTCCGATTTGACACTTATGTTTTTATGTTCATATTTTTTTAATCTGAGTCTATATTTTAAAATAAAAACTCTTTTTCAAAATTTTTGAGTATGTTTAAACTCTAAAATGTAGATTTAATACATATAATTGAAATAATGGAACATTACCCAATTTTTGAACCTACTTTGATAAAATAGATACACAGCGGGAGGGGTTAATCATTCATAACAAATAAATTAACAACAAAATTCATTATTCTAATTACTATTAATCCAAAACATTACCATTTTACTTATAACTCGTTAATTTACAATATAATTCTGTATTTTTTTCAAAGGAAAATTTATTGGAAATTTTCTGTACATTTTCATGGTATATTTATTGAAAAAATCTTCTATAAACGATGTATAATCTACATCTTTATAAAGACTCATTCTACAAGAGCATAATAAATCACATTTTTTTAATATCTGAAATACCTGAACTGGATAAATTACTTATCAATGAACCTTTATTCCTGGGAGAATAGTAAAAAGAGAAACTAAACTGGAAGAAAAATTTGTTAAAGATATTACCTAGTAAATGACTTGCTTTTTCTAAGGTTCACATATCACTTTCATACTTCTACAAACAGTATTATCATGGTATCATTAACAAAACCCATGGGAATTGTTTCTCCTGACGGATTCAAATTTATCCTTGAAAAAGTTCGTGAAATAACAATATGCAATCATTAAGCCTGAATCCCCAGACCATTGTGAAGAATGGAGATTTCGTTCAAACAGAGTTTTGTTGAATATAGAAATAATTGTAAAAAGAGTTATTGATGAGGATCATATGTCATTTGTATTGGAAATGTGGTTACTTTCTTTTGTATTCAAAACTGAAAAAAGTGTAAATTAATATAAATGTTTCAAGTTGTTTTGTGACTAAATGTCAGCACTTCAATAAAAATGAAAATGTGTGATATTTGTTTTTCAATTTATTGGTTAATGTGATGTGTGCATGTAAACATTTTGAAAACAAATTTCTGCTTTCAACAAAGTTGTACATCTTCATTATATTCAATTAAAAATTTGAGCTTAAGTCAATGCACTCTATTTTTAAATCTAAATATTTGCATTTGTAAGTATTCCATGCATTTACAGCTGACAAATTTTTCTCTATAATGTAAATGGTATGTCATGTGAGACTATACAAAAAAATACCTATTTCGATCATTTTTTGTCATATATCACTTCATTGTCATTGAGCTACATAAAGTCTAAAAAAAAGGGACTGAATCATTCCAGAACTTTTTTATAAAGAATAAATTAAAGTAGATTTTAAATCGAAATCATGTGTAGAATATAAAATTAAGTTTCAGAACTAAGTTTTTTAACCGGATAAGAATTTGGTTTTGTTGTTCATATAGAACATGCTTCACTGCTTATTTTACCATTGTTTACTTATATTTTTCAATGGTGAATTAGAGATTTATTAATAAGTTAATAAATGTTTTACAATAACTGCAAGAAAAAATATAAACAATAAGGTATGAGGATGTACATTGCAAGAACAAATAATATTGATCTCGGAGAATAATTCAAATTTTAACGAAACCACATAAAACACATATTAAATTCATAAACACTATACATATATTTTGAAATACACTGCTGGTCACCGTAAATGCAACCCCCTGAAGGAAGCATGCAAATAACATGGAATTTACAACATGCATTAGCGAAGGTGAGATATGCAAATGATTAGAATTTCAGCGCAGACACACATCACACGCGTCTGTGGCGCCACCTCAAAGCGCTATTTAAGGTTTGGAGATTTCGACGATTTCAAGTTCGGCAATTGTGGGGGTTTTTTTTGTGGTTTTTTCAAAAAAAATGATCAAGTATTTCTCGTAGAAAACAACGATCAGCTTTTGATCAAGTATCCCAGTTAGACAACGGAAGGATAGTGGCCTACCAAGAGTGTGGATTATCTTTCAGGAAAATTGTTAGTCGTGTTGGACGAAACCAAACAACTGTAATGCGGACATGTAACCGTTGGATGCAAGAGTGTACGACGGACTCACGTGGTCGATCGCATCCACCTCAGTGCACCACTTCACGTGAGGACAGGAAAATTGTGCGCATGGCAGTTACAGATCGCTCAGTCACATCACGAACCATAGCACAGCACATTGAGATTGTAACACATCATTCAGTGTCTGCACGTACCATTCGATACCGTATACAGCAGAGTGGTCTGTCCGCAAGGCGTCCATTGCTTGGTCTACCCTTGACGCAAAGTCGCAGACGTCTCCGCCGAAAATGGTGCGATGAAAGAAGGATGTGGGCGACAGAATGGAATAAAGTAGTCTTTACTGATTAGTCACGCATCTGTCTGCAACACCACGATGTTCGAATTCGAGTCTGGAGACACCGTGGAAACAGGATGCTGAACAGCTGCGTTATGCACCGCCACACAGGTCCTACACCGGGTATTATGGTATGGGGTGATATTGGATATCACTCTTGCATTCCTCTTGTACGCATTGCCGGTACTTTAAACAGCCAACGCTACATCTCATAATTGTTGGGGCCAGTTGTCTTTCCTTACCTTCAGGGCTTGACCACAGCCACATTTCAAAGGATAATGCGCGACCAGACGTGGCACGCATTCTCCAAAAGTTCTTCGTCAATCACCAGATTGAATTGCTTCCCTGGCCGGCTCTCTCTTCGGATCTTGCACCGTTAGAAAACATGGTTGTTCAATGATTGACCCGGATTACACCCCCCGCTGCCACACCAGATTAAATTTGACAACGTGTGGTAGCTACTTGGTCTGCTGTACGTCAAGAACACATACAAAGTCTCTTTGAATCAATGCCAAGGCGTGTGGCTTCGGTGATCTCCAGCAAAGGCAACTACACTGGCTACTGATTCTGGCAGGAACCACACTTCACAGAAGTCTATATATTTAATCATTTGATACTTGGTCAACATGTTATCTACAAAATAAATTTTGTTGTGCTATTTCATGTCTTTCTTGGTGTTGCATTTACGATGGCCAGCAGTATATATATATATATTATCACTTAAGATTAAGATTATATATTTATCATATTTTATATATTATCATTACGATCGGCGAGCATTATCATTTAAGTTTATAAGGCACAGTGACAGAGAGCACGCTACGTTGGCTGTGCTTGATATTCTTTCTCAGTTCATACAATTGGACACAGTACATGGAAGCATTGACAGTTGTTCCTGTAGGTAGTCATTTTAACAATAAAAGAGCATCGAAATCGAAGAAATGTGTTAACATGAATTTTGCAGCTCTTGTTGACGTATGAGTCTCCTTTAGTCGTACGGATAAAGGGTGTCACTATTCCGCTTTTGGTGGCTGGACTAAAGTAACGGGACCATGTTTCATCAGCTGCAATTATCCTTGAAAATAAGTGGTTCCCCTTTGTGTGGTATCATATGAGGTGTTGCATGAAAATAGATTATGTGATGAGTCTTCTACTCCTCTGTCAAATGCTTTAGCACCCACTGCACGCAATTTTATCTGTATTGCAACCTTTCTTGCAGTATTGGGAGAATACTCCTTTGCTCATAGATACTTCCTCTACTATTTACAAAAGTGATGATTCTCCGATTAATTCTCACGTAACGGTTCACATCAACAACTGTCTTCTTGGTGATAACCACAATCTCTTGACTAGGTCGTGATATGTTGTCAGTACCGCTATTTCCACTATGAAAATCCCTCCATCGGAATACTGATCTGAGACTGAAGCGCAGCGGGCAATGCACATTTTGCTTTCTACGATAGATTTCACTAGCACTCCCATTTCCGGGTGTTAAAAATTGCACCACAGTGAGCTGACATCGTTCGGAGGAATCCATTGTGCAAAAGATGCATTTGACTCTAAGTTATCACACATGCATCTGGAAGGGTCTGATGATATCGCATATAAAGATAGTGGGCCTAGGGGGCGTTATCGCTAAAATTAGAGAATCCCCATATTATTTCTATGGGGTTTCTAACTTTTGATGACGTCACGATATTACAGAGATAGAAGGATGAAACTCTGGGATCATCTACTACTCTGTGTATCGTTAGGATGCCCGTGACTATTTACGTCACAGTTGCCCCCCCCCCCCCCCTGGGGAGTTTGTTTCGTTTTGGTTTCATAAGCTAGCGCCACCCCATTTGCAACTACATACTCCGGCTATGTTCGAATGGATTCTTCTTGTGTTTCTTCACAACGAAGCCTAGTTCCTATTTGTTAGGTGCCCTGCTTCTAATTTATTTAATTTTTTAAATGATTTAATTATTTTAAAATGACCATAACTCAGAGGCGGATGTCTTAATTTTCTCATGAACAATTCTTCCCGCCATCACCTTCAATATGAGGTCTTAGGTGTCACATTCGGCTCACCTCATCTCCAGGTCGGGCGGCCGCGCCCCCCCCCGCCTGGTATTGGTCCTATTGTCCCTGTGCTAGGGTGTCTGAATTTATTTGAATCCTGATTATCTCGGGTTTGGCTGGTCCGATTGACTTAAGGTTAGTATTTTTCAACTCTACTTGTGACCGCCTTTCATCATTGGCCCAACCTGCCCTGCTCAAGATTTAAAAAGATTTTAATATTGTTACGCCAAAGAAGTATAACTTCTTACGTGCGTACATAAGTACACACACACTTTTTTTTATAAATAGGGAATAAAAATCATTTCTTATTATGTATTACAAGTGTGCGTGTACTTATATTTTTGTACATTTCCTGTATTGTAGTTTTATATTTCTAAACGTCTATTTGAGTTTTCAATTGTAGTAAAGTTTCTTAAAACATCTATAATACATAGATCTATGAATAAATGAGATTAAAAAAAACATCGACTAATAAAATCATTGCATCATGACATAAAGTAATTAATAAAAATAAAATCACCATTATTTTCTATTACTTCTTAACTTCATTAATGCTCCTACAAGACTGCTATTACATAATTAGCAAATCATACGTAATATGTAGTGATAAAGTAATGAAGCATAATTTATTTTTGAATATATATATAAGAAATTTATTTCCATTAACATACTGTTAAAAACATCAAAATATATAACAGTTAATATTATGTTTTATATCTATGGATGCACAAGAAATGTATCAGCTCGAAGGGAAAAAGAAATTGTGAATAGTGAAACTGCAACTCATTTTTCAAAATTACAGCCTTGCATTCAATTGTAAAAGTACTAATATTCAAAAACTGATGTAACTAAAACAATCCATCTTGAAAATTTGTTGTATCATCATCCACTATAATACAAAAATTTTATATATATATATAACAATTTATAGTTTTTTAGCGAAATTCTGAAGCAGAAGACTCATTTATAAACGCGTGGATCAGGTTACATTCGGAACAATCTTTTTATTTTACTTATAGTGTGTGGCGCGGTATGGCCAAAATTGTCTCTTGCGCCATAAAACAGCGAATTCACTCACTTTATTTTACTTATGTAATATTTTTTTTTGTCAATATATTTAAAAATCTTGATGTGATGCGTGTTTAAATATTTATTATTATTTATCTATATAAATTACTTAAGTTCTTACCTACAATGTTATAAATTGAAAAACTCTTAAATTTGTATCTACTTTGAAATAACTTTAAATATACTGTTATAATTTTCATGTATTACATCGAAACAAAACAATAATACAAATTTTGATGCTCTTACTTTTCCCTTTAAATACAGAGATAATTTAGTACAATATGTATTTCTTAAAATTAAAATTTTCTAACAATATTCGGGTTTACTCTAAAAAAATGGGAGTCTTCAATACATTCTATAAATAAGTACTTTTTGGAACTTAAAAATGTACATACATATACATATTTGCAATAATAACTACTGCAGTCTACATGAAAGAGTAAAAAATAAAAAGCAATCTCCTGATTAAGGAAAAATAAAGTGTAAAAAGAATAAGTTATCTTTATAATCAACAAATGTTTTAGTTGAAAAACTCTTCTGTGTGACAATTCCCAAGGATTAAATATCTTAAAAACATTCAAAAATGGATATCAAATAGTGGCATGGCATTTTGTGCTCATGGTATTAAAGTTCACGATAACTTGATTGATTACATTTTTCTTAAGAATTACATTTAATTATTTTTTTGTCTAAGTTTTTTTAGTGGTGAGAATATAAAATAGTTTAATGTCTTCTAAGTCTTCATTTAGAAAGGTTTGCTCTAATTTTATCTACTTTACAATGTGTATATAAAATTACTTTCTTCTCTACTTTCTACTTCTATCAATGAGTCTATGTGTACTACAGAAGTTTACACAAACTCGTAAATTTTTGTATTTTGTGTTAGTATGCATTCCATGTTACTAATGGTATTTTTTGATGAGTTAAGAATAATGTATTTTTAATCTTACTATTTATTAAGAAGGTATTTTGCTAAATGTTGCAACTGAATTAGCTCTGAATGCGAAGTCCTTAGATTTTGCATCATTTCGATCTTCACAAACATATATATATATATATATATATATATATATTGCGGCATGTATAAGATTAATTGGCAACTCTTGAAATATCTAACTTTTAGAAACAAATTGGTGATTGTATTCATTTTTATAATTGTTTTCTCCAAAACTTGTGGTTTTACCAGGAATGTAACCTATAAAAGATCAAAATGTCTAGCATCTAAGCATTTTAAATTGAATTTAACAATATCATAATTTCAGCTCTTTTTGAACTTTATCTTCAAAAAACAGTAAGGATTACACCAGTATTCAATTATTTTATTAAAATAATAGTAACACCAGTATTCAATTATTAAATTATTGCACCTGTTTTCAGTTAATTTGTCTTTTTAGTATAAACACATATATGCATTTCATTGTGCATATCACTGTATTAAATTACGGGTAAAAATTATGTGAACATGCATAATGTAAAAGAAAAGAAAAATTGGCAATATTTGTAATGTTACTCCAAAGATATCGCTTAACTTTTAGAATGCCACTGACTATCTCTTTTACGATGCGCATCTTAAAAGTAAAAAAAAAAAAAAAAAAGAAGAGGAAATATATCGTCCATAAATTTGGCGAATTTCCACTCGCGGAAGAACTACAGATAACTCATAAAAATATCCATTCTTCATCGTTATTTTTTTGCTTCATTTTTAACTCTGTTATATGTTAGAACCTCAAAGTAGTCAAATATTTTTACTACTTGATTGCAAAGAAATAATAATAAGTAAAAGAGAACTCCAAGATCGCAGGAAATGAAGAGAAAAAGTTTTCTAGAGGAAACTCATTTTCGCACTTACGACCAGCACGTCGTAAAGTAAGAAATAAATCCTAGATGAAAATTAAGTGTTCCATGAAAGCATACTATTTTACGATCGGAAGCACATGGTAAGCGGAATGAAAATCGTATTTTCAGCAAATAATCGCATTAGATCATAAGTACATGATTCAGAAAAGTAGTTTTTTTTCACTTCAAAACGTTATAAATAATACTTGATTAGTTAAAATGGTTTATATATTTTTTTAAAAAAATGAAAGCAGAAAATCATTAATACTCTTAGTTTAGTTTTGATGTTGTAATATTATTTTCTACAGGTTTTTATACGTGTAAGAAAGACAAAGTAGAAAAGTTGTATAGTACCATAAATTGCCAAAATCCCTTTCGATGCATTTTTACTAGCAAAAAAAAACTAAAGATTCTGGGAACATCCGTCAATTTAGCTTTCTTAATAGGGGTCTCACAGTGAAGGCTAGATAAGATACGAAATATAATTTTGATTCAGATATTTACAGAAACTGTCAGTTTTACTGAAGTGTCAGCCTTACAGCATATATAAGAATATACAATCATAAATGGATGCAATCTGTCAGTAATAAATTATGTATTTCTGTCTTCCGCTCTAATGTTAAAAAACCTAGTTCGACTTCGAAAGCTAAATGTGCATTTAAAAATTTAACAGCAATAGTTTTATTCAAGTCATTGCAAAATGTAGATATTTTGTTACTAATTTTGAAGCTACAATATCTCTATTAACCAGATCAGAATTAGATACTTATTGCAAACATTTAGAAAAGAAGACAAACAGCTAGCTTTAGAAATCATTTTTATATAGTTTGGATACTTACTAAATTATCCGAAAAAAATTTCCTCTCTTGTAATTCCTAACCCCCAAAAGAGGAAACATTGTCACAAGACAGAAAGTGGAATTCAAACGGAATGTGTACTTGACGTTTGTAATAGAAAGTAAGAGCATGAAAATCAATTCGTCTACTTAAGGCAACGTATAATATATATAACAATACGATCAATTTAAATTGTAACATACATAAGTCTAGTTCCTAACTAAAAATATGTATTTGATTTAAAAAATGCGTTTTATTTGAAATTGTTTTTTCTCGAAAAACTCAAACGGGGACAGCGATTACTCAAAACGTTTTGAAAATAATTTAATGAAATTTTTGTGTTTGTTCTGTATAACAGTGGAAGTGTTTTGACCTTCAGATTTATGAACCACTGTTTTATTTCAAAATTTACGGTCCTTTACGTGAATATAATTTCAAGCAATTTCAATAAGCAATTTCATATAGTCACTAAGATAAAATGCTCTAATTTTTGTAAAAATTAAAATATTTATTATCCTGAATGTCATTTTAAACAAGAATAACAAAGTAACTCATTAAAATTTAAAAAATTGAGAATTTATTCAAAACATTTTTGTACAGAGTAGGTCCCGTTTATGTATTTTTTTGTACATTTTCACCAGTTTTTTTTTTTTTTTTCTTTTCAATAATAATAATTTTTTCAAGTTCCAATTTACGATTTTTGCCTTAAAATATACTAAATAAATCTAAAAATCACACAAAAAAATCCCCAGATCTCATTTTTTTTAAAAAAAGTCGTCGCAAGTAGTCGGATACCTTAAGAACCGAATTATTTTTATTTTCAAATATTAAATTCTTCTGTTTATTATACTATATGGACCACAATGACATTGGTAAAAATAATTAAAAATCCCGCTACCCCCTGGAACGTATACGGTAACCTAACGATCATGCGGGTTGGGCGTTTTCTGTGAAACAGGTCACCTATGAAATTTTACGAGTCTAAACATTTTTAGCTCTAAGTTGATAGAAGAAACAATCTTAATTCAACTAAACTTATTACAAATAAGGAAATTATTGATGTATAATTAACTCTTTTATTAATTCATTATTTATTTACTGTAAAAATCTTTTGGTTTGTTTTTGGCAAGTATAAATAACCATTGCATTTTTCACAACATGTTTTGGAACTGCTTTCGAAGTTTTCAAATCTGCACTTGTGCGAGGCCTTGAAATATCAACATATTGAAAATGGCTATAAATGTCAATCCTATTATTCTGGAAGGGCCAGGATAAAGGCCGTGACTTGTCTAGCAGGTGGATTATAACGCTTCGATCTTTTTGCGAGTGGAATTCTCCACACTGTTAGCTTCATCATCAGTTAAAATACATTTGTTAATAGGTGAAAGAGGTTGATAACGGTTCAACTATATCTAACTTAAATTTTAAACGATCCATTTTAATTTTTAGAGGAATTTTATTTCATACTGCATTTGTTTGCACGGAAACAAATAGTTTGCAACAGCTAAATCAATGTAATGAATGTGTTCAAGAGACTTTTTTATAGTAAAGAATGATCCAAAATTGCGTTCCCATTTCCAATATTTCCATGGTTTTCTTCATTGCTCTCCTCTGAACTTGATTCTCCTTCTAGTATATGCGATTCATATGTTTTGTTCACATCATTGTCATCATCTGAGAGATCACTAAGTTCTCATGTAAGTTCATTCTGATTTATTCATCAATTGCAAAATATCTTCTTCTGTGAGAATTCTTCTTTTAGACACCTGAAAAAGGTTTTGGTTAAAAGTTAACACAGTATTCCATGAAAAATCGTAAAATATATCAGAAAAGTTTATTATTAAAAATATATATATATATGTATATTTAAACAATACCATACTAACTCCCACCAGAAAACCCAGATTGTTTTTGGGAGGGGGGGAGAGGAAGAGATATGGATGCAGATATCTGTGGAGAGGATAAAAATGCCATACTCCCAAAAAACGTATGAAAAAGAAGATTAATTTCAAAGAGAGAGAGAAAGAATAAAGGGACTCATCCATGGTGACCCCCAAGAAAATTTGGTATTACATATATATATATATATATAATGTTATTATTTCATTTTTATGTAGGCTTTCATCAAAATTATTGAAACAGAAAAGAAAATTAGCATTGTAAGTACTTACCTTTACAGCTGCAGTGACTCAGGTAACGTCCAACCCCACGAGCGTGCGGGTAACGAAATCCCGAGTTCTACAAGCCACAAAAAAAAGTATAGTTAAGTTTTTTTCTATTTTACAATTATTTAAACATAATCAA
>BMAV01018989.1:0-19922 GCA_019973955.1 Trichonephila inaurata madagascariensis
AAAAAGTTCTTTTTTTTATCAAATTTTAATTTTGTGAATGTTTTAAATTCTTAATAAATATGAAGCAAAGTTTGCATACAAGTAAATACGTATTTAAAAAAAACGGAATTTAAAAAGTCAGAATATTATCAAATAAAATTTTTGCTGAATTAATTTTATTTCTTTTTGTTCAAAAACCAGAAGTAAAAAATTAAAAAGATTTCGAATTTTCTTATTTAAATATCAACTTCCTAAAATTTATTTAGGCTTTAAATATTGGTGGAGCATGAAAGTATAGCAACATATTTTAGTCATGCTCCTGCCCTGTATTTAAAATCCCTTTATTGTATAATGCATTTTAAAGAAAATTAATAATATAGACAATATCTTACATTATATTTTCAAAATATTTTAGCTTAGACTAACTATATTTTTAAATTTTAGACTATTTATGTGAATAAAGTTTTCAAATTATTTGTTTGATAAAACTGGTCTAGCTGTTTAAGATACTCTCGATGATGATATTGAAAGTGTTGCTTAAAGAAATATAATGTTGAGAATTATTTTTAAAAACAACTAATCGTAAAAATTTGATCATAATTTCTTAAATTAATCATAACTTCTTAAAAAATATAGTGTACTTCTTTAATAAAAACTTTAAGGATAAAAAGCTTTTTATACACACATATATATCACACTGCCATATTTGCTGAAATTGATTCTACCTAGTTGTTTTATCTCTTATTGCAGTGTTTCTCAAACTGTGGGGCGCGCCCCCCTGAGGGGCGCGATACCCTTACGAGGGGGACGCGAGCATATCGAAAATAAAAGATTTAAAAAATAATTAATTTATTCTCTCTCTGTGGAATGAATTAAAACAAAATACTTTCAGACATAGTAAAAAATGTACTTTTACTCTGATATAATTTATATGCGATATAAGTCATCTCAAAAATAAAAACTTCTTCAATACCTAATTAGCTATCTTTTGATCCAAAAACCAAATAAAAACTTTTTTTTTATTTGCTGTAATCTCATGATAAGTGATTTTTACTACTCTTTCAGAGAAAAAAAGAATCCCAGACCCAGAATAGAAAAAATTTAGGAACATAAAAATTCTCACTGTGCTTTTTTTTTGAAATACTGTAAAAACTGTAATCTTTTTTTTGCTGATAATCTGTTTGCCCTTTGATTGGTACAGTTAGTTATGACCCTCTTTTATGTGTCTGTTTTCTTTGGAAGGTAATGTATTTTTTCTGTGTTGAGTTTTTTTCCATGCAAAAGAGTTTTATGATTTTTTGGAAAATCTCAACACTTTGGAGGATTACTTGGCCAAGATTTTTAAACAATGGTCGCGCGGAACACACAGATCACAAATCTTTAATTTGGCAAAACTGTTTATTTGTTACCAAAAAAAAAAATTGAAAAGTTTGGAAAGTGGGGTGATTTCTTTTAAATTTAAAATTATTCACTGGAATCACGATTTGTATCGTGTACAATAAAAAGAAATTTTAAATATATATATAAGGATTGGTGTGACTCAATAATCGTATCAGTCGCCCTCTCCCGGTTAAAAATGTTGAATTTTTTTCGTTTTTAAATTTTAAAAAATAATACAATTATTCTTCATGGGAAATTTTTATATTTTTGTTATTATTTAACATCAAATAAATGCTAATTTGTAGGTTAAAAAATTAAAATTGTTTAAAAACAAATATAAAATTTGGGAGCAAACTTTTTAAAAAAATCTTTTTTACATTTTTGTAAACATTGAACGATTGGCTTTACTCTCCAAATTAAATTTTATATAAATAATGTTTTTTTTTCTTATGTGAATTTTTAAAGAGTGGGCATTTCCCACCATACTTTTAATGTATCAGTTCTGACAGAGTATTTTATAATAATTTAAATTTAAAACTAAATTAAGAACAAAATTTAATAAGTATTAACGACTTCCCTGGGCTTTTCTTGGAAAGTGTTTTTATAAGGGAAAGCTTATGATTAGAAATTGACCCTCTGATTCTTTTTTTTATATTTGGTATTATATTTTTTTTTTCTAAGCGCCACCGATTTTGCAATATGTTCAATTTAAAATTAAAAAAGGAAAAATAACATAATAATTATTCCATTCTTTAATTTTTTTTCTTAAAATAAAGGTATCAAAAATTTAAAACTTATTTTATTTATTTGTAAGGTTTTTTAATTAAGATCGCGTATTGTAGTTTTTGGGGCAAAGTGCATTTTATTGCATTCACTACATTAAAGAAGAAGGGGGCGCGATAAAATTGTGATTGAAAAGGGGGGGCCAGCATTGAAAGTTTGAAAGCACTGTCTTATTGGTTGTTTTGAAACAAATTAGGGGGAAAAAAGTACAATTTTTTTAATTTATTTTGCAAAAGCAATTTGTTATGGTTTTTAAATAATTATTTTTAAAAAAAATTTTTTTTTGTTGCAAAAATAAACAAGGTAACCAGAAGTCTGAAAGTTTTATTCAGTTAGTTGAAAATTTTTGAAGAAATGTAAAATAAAATTCTCAGAATTGGTGAAATTTCAATTTTTATCGCATAGGTTTAAACATCAACTGCAATTTCTTTTAAAAAAACCCCTTTTAGAGTATTTCAAAAACCCTAATACAATCTTTTTTAAATTTCCCTGAAAAATTTTTTTTGTATTAAAAAATACCATTAAATATTCAAAGCCAGTGTAATGTAATTTCCATCGTAACGAGTGCTTAAAATACATCTAGCACTGTGTGAAACAGATAACAATAGCGAATGGTTTATTTTCTCGCATTTTCGAAAAGGTTTCCCCTTTTAAATGTCCCCAATAATATTACAATATTGTAAAAAAACTTAACAGTTTTGGATGGCTGACGAATAGTTAAAAAAAAAAATGGTGAATATATATATGGGCCCACCATTCCAAATAATAGACCAAATCCCCCGAACCGACAAAAGCTGTGCAAAGGTGCTTTTCAGTATTGGTCACCGATGAATATCATTAATGGGAAAGAATATTCGGGGAAAAGACAAACAGCCTTTAAAAGGATACACAGTTGCATCCCGATCTACTATTTAAATTGAGATAAAAAAATTCCAAAAAAGAGGAAAAATTTTTTTTCAGAAAACTTTAAAATTTTTTGTTGATTTGTTTATTATTATAAACGAAAAAATTTTTATTTTTAAAAAAACTTATTTAACTTTTAAAAAAAAGTATTTAAATAGGTTAGCACACCACACACAGTTGGTTATTTTATACATATATTAAATAAATATATACAATTTGGGAAAATTGAAAAAAAGCGACCCGGAAAGCATCGGATTGAAATGAAATTTAATACACATAATGACACAGATGAAAATTCCCGATCTCAAAAACAAGCAAAACAATACGGGGTGTGCAACAACACAAATATGAAACTTCAATAGGGGTTGGACCACCTCCAGTTGCAAACATGCCGCCCCCGGTCCGGCATTGAGTTGATTAGACACCTTAGTTTCCAGGCAGATGGGTCCCCAAATTAAAACCAACTCTAAATAATTCAGAGGACACGATGAATCTGCGTTTTAGCTGATCGCACGTGCTCTGGGAGAAAAACGGGGCGGGCCTGCCAGGGAAGAGCGAAAATGGTGGAAGTCTTGAGCAGCTATTGATGTATGGGGACGAGCAAAAATTGCCCCGGGGAGACCATTTGGGAAAGGCCCTATAAGGGGTCGAAGAATATCAACTAAGGTTCCCGTTAAGGTTCCACGCATCCCCTAAAGGGACCGGCTATCATAAGGCTATGGCCCCAGACCATTACCACTGTGTGGGCGTGTGACGTAGAACAATGGGGGGGAGAATTGTACCACCCCCAGGGCGCCTCCACACCCGTACAAGGTTACCCCTGTCCCCAAAACAAACCGGGGTTACACTAAACCAACCTTTTTCCAATCTGTGACATTTTTGATCGGGGCACCACCGTAGACGCAGTTTCCAGTTCCGTGTTAAAGGGGGGCACGGAAAGGGGTTGATTTAAGATTTGCTTCTGCAAGGTGTCTGGAAATGTGTTTGTGGAAAATTTCCCCCTAGCCCTCGTATCGCTGAACGAGCACTGTGGGGTCCATAAATCTTGCCGCATGATCCCCGATCCCTCCTCGTGGTTTCCTGGTCGCTCCAGACCCGGTTTTTGAGCGTGGGTACGTTTCCCGGGCCCCTGCTCCCCAATTTTTTAACGGCACACCCGAACGATCCACCTGGCCCAGCAACACGGCGCGTCGACCAGCCTGCGTTTTCATCCCCATGATCAGGCTCTCCAAACTCGCTTAACTGTGGGAAAAGTTTTTAGCACGTTTACCGGATGTTTCGCTTAAAATCTTCCTCAATCGGGGGGTAACCCGGCTTATGAATCTTCAATTTGCGCTGGCTTATATGCACCCTCTTCCTGATTGTAGCGCCACCTCAGGGGAGAGCATGCGTATTGGCACAAAAAATTGGGTCATTTGCATATCACATTACGCTTAAAATTTTTTGCAAAGTTTCCCCCGATTGTACTTAGCTTCCTTCGGGTCGCTATTTTTTAAAGTTCCTGAGTGTTTATAAAATAAAACCATATATTTAACATAAATAAATATATAATTTTAATAAGGTGAATTTTTTTTTCATTAATTATATATTTTTAAAAAAAGTAACACATCAGTTATAATTTGATCTTTTATCCCCAAAAACCTTGAATCAATTTTTTTTATGGATTACTGAAACTGACAATAAGTTGTTAATTATTCTTTAATTCAATCAATGATCCATGTATTTTCGAATGTTTTTCAGACATGTGTTTTATTTGATAATGTAATAGATTCAGAAGATCTGTTCCTTATAGCCTTTTGGATTTCACTCAAAACAAAACACAAAGGGAGAAGAGTGGCTAGTGACCAAAATAACTTTTTACTCCTCATAGTTGTACTTAGACAGTGATATTTTTATCTACTGAGGTATTGAACTTGTGGAATTTTATATTTCTCCTACATTGAATGTTGTATTAATTTGTCTATTCCGCAGACCATTTACCTTTATTGCATCATAACTGAAATGAGTTCTTTAGACTTATTCAAAATTGAAGAAGGATTGAAAGTGAATAAATGTTAAATGTAGAATGGTACCATTGCCGATTATCGTTGGCATTATGTAGTGTTCAGCGATGAATCTTGTTTCAGTTTTTGAGTATTTAACAACTGAATCCATATATTGAAAAGCATCTCTGTTTTTCCCTGGCATATTGCCGTTACCTTAGACGTGCTATTCTAGAGTTTGTTTTTGTGACCCTGGGTTGCTTCAAGTCTATCTGCGTACCAATTTAACATTCAGCGTTTTGTTGATTGCCTCTTGCGATCCGGTCCAATAACCTTTAGAATACTTCAGCTAAATGCCATTTATTAATAGTATAATGATATGTCTTCTGTTTGTACACTTGTTGAAGATAATCTTTCTTTGGCAACAAGACTATTCACTAGTTGAATCAATCATGTACAGGGAATAGTAATCCACCAGATATGATTACCGAAAAGAAGGTTTCAGATCTGAACAGCAACTCACGCATGCTGGCTTTGATTTTTTTGATTATTATGAAAGTCCCACTCAGAAATAGCACGGGGTTATTGACGATGGACATTGCACTTCTGAAACTCGGGTCAAGGTATGATAATCCCCTACCTGGGGAAACCATCGCTTCATCTACTCGACCTAAATTTGTGGGAGGTAATGATTGATGACCCAAGCTAGCCATAATAAAACCAATTTATTGTTATCAATTATAATAATCAAAGACAGTCTTACTCTAGGAAGGACATCAGGAGTGATATGTCGTAACTCTAAATCCTACGTGAATAAGCGCCTGAAACCCTATCCGTTTAACTTTAAGTAAAGTTATCCTATGAATCCCTACTTTCTTAATTCCTTTGACTCGCTGAAGCCCGTACCACAATTACACTTCGAAGTTCAGATCTTTATCATAAGCTCATAGCGTTCAGCAACTCAGTTTCCTTTCCTTATCTTTCGTTTACTAAACCTCCACCATATATCTACTAAATAATCTGCATATCAGGGTTTCTTCTTGAGAGGGTTAACTGGAAAATAACTCAATTGATGACCCCAAAGATTCCTCAAGAGGATTAGTTGAAAGACTCCGTAAAGCCCCGTCACAAAGGGACGGAGATGGCATATAAGTAGGTAACCCACTTTTCAAACCTCCACATCATGGCAACGTGAGTTTGAGCCTCCACAAAATTAACACTCATCAAGCTCTCTACACGGAAGATCTGTCGCCCATCCGGTATAGTGTGGTTAGCGATTCTGACTGCTGTACCGTTGAGACTGGGTTCGAATCCCGGAGGACATGGATGTTAGTAAATGTATAGTGCCTTCGCGGCATGGGGTTACTTTAAATAGCCGTCGAGCCGCAAGTCCTCTTGTGAGGTTGGTGGAAGGGGAAGAGAGGTGGAAGGCTCCTGACCACCTCCAGGGTGTTCTCCCTCTAAATTGGGGTTAAACCGAGCTAAATCGTTACCATCACCCCTTAATACAGAGTGCTAAAAGCTACGGCTAACGACAGGCGTCACTTAGTCCTTTGCCATGATAAATTTCGTGGGCCTTGATCTGGCCTTTGCCGATCAGGTGGCATTAGTAACAACAACAACACGGAAGATCTTCAGTGATGCACACACAACTTGAGCCTTTAAAATTCTTCTACCCTAAAAATTGACCTTTTTTCCAAACTGAGAAGAAAGAAATGATGTATGAGGATACCAT
Source organism: Trichonephila inaurata madagascariensis (assembly GCA_019973955.1). NCBI lineage: Eukaryota > Metazoa > Arthropoda > Arachnida > Araneae > Nephilidae > Trichonephila > Trichonephila inaurata. Next base: position 6,763 of record BMAV01018989.1, read on the forward strand.
TCACAGTGCCGATGTGGCCGAGTGGTCTTAGTCTCAAATTAATGGTCTGAAGATACGCAAGTTTATTTTATTGTGTCTTAAAGTTCACTCGTTAGCATTCGATGGAAATTGACATAGAGGAGATGACAGCTCATGTGCCATCTGCATCATTTTATCCTGGCTCAAAATTTCTGCGCCATTCTCCTTAGCCTTGCGTAACTTCGATATGTGATATTAATGAAAAAAAATAAAATTTAAGGTATTGGTTGAAAAAGTAGGTGCAGTCCACCTTATGCCTGCATATATATATATATATACCTATCAAACAAACCCTAGTTAATGAACTGTGTAACTCCATCGGTGTAGTAACTCATTTGATATAGGGGTACAACGCATAAGCTATACTTTGGCAGATTTTCCTAATGCTTTGTTTTGTCTACGCCATTGCCTCAGTGTGCGCTCAAGCAGTATTCACTGCTGATCAGAGTAATCACTGCTTTTTCTTTTACATAATAAAAATAGATTTCGAGAAGGGGAGGGTGGGTGAAAGCCAGGTACCCCAACATAAAAATAAATACACAAGCAAAGAGAGAAGTAATATTAATATATTACACTTCCAGATATAAATTATTTACACTATTTTGACGTTCATTATACAAAATTTAGCAACAATGTGTTACTTTTGCTTTGAGCAGAATCCCGCAGGGAAAGAAGAAAAACAACTAACTCTAATATACGTTATCGATGGCGAAGCCACATTATCGCGATAAAGAAAAGTATCAAAGTAAACCATGTTGTCATATTAACATCGCCTATCTGGCGAACGCAAACAACAACTTGGCGCCTGGCCCTACTATCAAATTAGCATCCCGGGATGGAGTTACGCAGTTTGATAATTATACCGACGATATATATATGTGTGTGTGAGGGAGAGAGACTTGTTACAAAACACATGTTTTTGTAATGTATATTGTTTAACCCCATGCAAATTTAAATTTACAATTATTAAATTTTTCATTTAAATTTCAAGCGTGATTTTTTTTGCATAGCTCTTCGTATATATAAGAAACTGAGAGTTTGTCTATGTATCAATTCAAACGGAAATTTAAAAAAAAATGTTTACAAATAATTTTTATTCCTAATGATATGAACTATTTAACTTAAATTAATTGTCAATATAATTTTTAAAATAATTAATCTTTTTTGTTATTTTTCATGTATAAAGTATTATATTTAAAATATCTGATACATTACCCAATAATATCAATATTTAATTAAATTTAACTTAACTACGATCATTAAACATAAAAAGAGCAATTAAATTAATGTTGATTAATTTGAAAAAGTACCCTTTATGTTTAATTTTAAAAAATGTAACAAAGTTCTCAATTCTCTTCTAATTTCGCATTTATGTAATCACAATTGTATTGTAATATTGCGTAGTTGCTAGTTGTAAAATGTTCTGGTATCTTTTTCAATCAAGATTGTTTGAGTTCGCTTCTAAATTGTCAGCTGTTCACTCGATAAGAAACAACAATTTATTTTTTTCTGTGTTGCTTTTCAAATAAAGAAACTAGAAAAACGGAAATTGTTATGAGTTTGCTTTTCTAACTCTGATTTATCTCTTGTCTTACTAAAAATGAGAAGTTTATCCCTTGAAGTATTTTATGAACATTATTCTGTTCGTAAAATTTAATGAGCCAGAAATAAATGCGAATCATGGTTGAAACTGAACGTAAATTTATCTAGATGTCTCTGTATAAACAATGTTGCCTTTTTCTTCTTAATTAAGCCTTGTGCCAAATTTAATGTAGATAAAAGTAAATATTATATTAAATAAGGATATAGCTTTTTTAAGCTATATTTACACCAGTGAACGTTTTTTTAATGCAAATATATGCAAAATGTTTTTATTACATGTTATTTTATTTTGTTAATATTTAATGAAGTTATTATTTTGTTAGATTTTAAGGGGCATTTATTTTACTTGTATATATGTTTACTTAATGCGTTTTTCTGCTCAAAAACTACAAAAAGTTTACCACTTAATTTTTTAAAAAAAGATTTAAAAAATTATGAAGAGATTTTAAAATGCTACTCCTCCTACAATACTCGACGTATAGACATGAAATCTGAATTACAAGTACGTTTAACTATGCATAACAAATATTATTAAGAGTTTTCTGCTTACATGATTGATATTCGTAAAATGCATTTTCTGATGATTGCTTATTGAAAATTCCTTGATAAATAACGTCCATAAATTAAGGCTAATTCAAATTCATGCAAAGAAAGAAACAGAAGCAAAACAAATGTGACTTATTGAAACAAAAGGTAAAGAGCAAAAAAAGACGCTATATGTTTGATATCATTAATAAAAATTACAATTTCTGCTTCCAGGAGAAAATTACTATAAAACATCTACATACAGAAGCTAATAGTGTATGCTTGGTATGGTGGTTAATACATAATATATCTACCAGACAATGCAATACAGCAGTGCTTCTCAAACTTTCAATATAGGCAACCCACTATTCAATCATCATATTCTTCGGGCCCCCCACCATAAAATAACAATGTATTGAGTTCAATAATACTATACTTTGATACTAAAACTATAATACGACTTTAACCTCTTATGTGTCACTGACGTACATAAACGTCTCGCTCAGTCAAAGCATTCATTTTCTGGACGTATATATACGTCTTTCCGAAGTACGATCTATTCTGTGCAGTGCTATCCATAAAATTATTCCGAAGGCTTTGGAATGCAATAAGAGGACCTTGAAAGTGCTTGTGAAGGATTTACTTATTTTAGAGGATTTGCTTACTTACTCATTTTCTTCTCCCCCTCAAAAAAAACCAAAAAAAACATCAAAATAGCGTTTATCGTCTACGTGAAAAACGGTGACATTGAGGAGCGATTCGCGTAACTTTTAAACGGCAGTTAAAGAATTAATGAAAAACCGTACAAATTATCAAGGTAAGTGATAATACAAGCCCATGGGGTCACTGATAATTATCAAACTTGTTCTTAACTTATAGTATTGTTAAATTAATAATAAAATACATATTGTACAGTACTCTTATAAGTGTATTAAATCAGTGTACATGTGTATTTTATATCATATTACATCAAAAAGTATTTCGTTTGATTAATTTCACTAAATTAATAATTGTTTTTAAATAATATTTTGTTTTCGACTTTTCAATATGCTTGTGTCCCCTTCGTAGAGCTATCACGCCCCACAAGGGGAGTGGGCCCCACAGTTTGAGAAACACTGCAATACAGTCCGTTCAATGCCTAGACTTGCTGAGTATCAAATTATCGATCTGATCTCGGGAAATATTACACCATTCATTAAGCAATGCTCTCTGAAGTTACGGAAGACACGTAGGAGGTGGTTGAAAGGTTGTCCCCCCGTCGGCCAAGCATATCCTGTACATGATGTACTAGGTTCAAGACTAGTGATAATGTTGCCCAGTCCATACGGGTGATAACCTCCAATTGAAGGAATTCGTTTACAATGTTTGCATGATGAGGACAGATATTGTCATCCATAAACAAAATTCTGCGCTCATGGCACATCGAAACAAACGTGCATCTTGTTCTAGAATGACGTTCTGATAGATCTGGACCTTCATGGCTCTAAATTGAACATGTAGGTCAGTTCTTGAACCCAGAATAATTCCCCTCCACCAAATGAGTAATCCTGCACCACAGAACAGGTGTCGTTCTATGGTGTTCTTTTAGGGGTACCAGTACCCTGTGCTCTCCATATGAAAGTCCGGCGATATTCAGACTGTAAGCTAAACCTGAACTCATCGGTAAACATCACACAAGTAAACTGTTGCTATCTCCACCCTCTGCAGTGTATACTCTCTACTCCAGGATAACTGAAGGTGACAATGAGTTAAAGTTAGTGGAACACATCAGACAGGTCTACAAGCATATAGACTAATCTGCCCTATGGGTCTGTACACAATCTGCTTTGTAAACTGCCGTACCAGTGGCTGTAAATTACTGACGAGACATGTCTGATGCTGTGCTCCGATTGTTTCTTTTGGCAGTAACTGCGAAATACTGGTCCTCATTCGGCGTTGTAACTCGGATAGGACCAGTGCTGTAACATCTACTCACATTATTATCATCTTGGAATCGTTGTCAAACCTGGAATCACATAAGGTCAGTTGATTCCTCGGATATACTCGCTAAAATTGCCACGCATTCCAGACGGCCGATAATTCTACCACGCAAAAAACATCCAAATGCGTTCCTTGTGTCATAACGGTTATTGCACGGAAAAGCTTATAAAGCACTTGCAAACAATTTTACTTCTTCTCCCTCTGGCCTGTATTCCGTACCCTTTAAGAACCAACCCGCACGATCATGCGGGTTAAATATTCTTATACGTTTTTGCTTCTGGAATAGTTGTATGTAGCAAAATCCCAAATACAACGATTGAAAGGTTTGCAGAAAGTGTAAAGTATCATTTTTTTATCAACAGACAATGGTTGTGGCTCATGTTCTATTTTCAGCTTGCAAATATAGCTTTCTTTTCAAATACAATGAAAACACGTCTTCTTTTATCTGTCGTAAACAATTTATTATCGATATATTTCTAATTGCTTGGATACAAATTTATGTATTAATGTTGAAATGATTGTAAAATGAAAAAAAATATTAATTATAACCTATTAATGTTACTTGCAGGACTCGGGATCTCGTTACCCGCACGATCGCGCGGGTTGGGCGTTCCTTGAGTCACTCCAGCTATAAAGGTAAGTTCTTGGCATATGAGTTTTCTTTTCTATTTCAGTAATATTGATAGAATCCTAAATAAAAACTAAATATATTATTATACAATTAAAACCATATTTTCCTGGGAGTTACTATGGACGGTTTCTTTTTCTTTCCATAGGCTGCTGGCCCTTGGCATATATTTTTTATAAACACATTTGATACCAAGGGCATGATATTTTCATCCTTTTGCGGGTGCATCTTGCATCCATATTTCTTCACCCCCTCCCAAAAAAAAAATCCGGGCTTTCCGGTGAGAGTTTGTATGAGATGGTTTTAAATATTCTATTTTTTTTTAGATAATAAAAATTTTCTCATGCATTTCGTACACTTTTCATGGAATGCTGTACTTCTTTATCTTAACCAAAAAGAAGCTTTATCAAGGTATGCTCAAAGTAGAATTCTCACACAAGAAAAAATTTTGCAATTGATGAATAAATCAGTTTGAACTTAGATCAGAACTTAATAATCTCTCGGATGATGACAATGCAGCGAACAAAACATATGAATCACGTATACTAAAAGATAATCAAGTTCAGATGAGAGCAATGAAGAAAAACATGGAAATATTTGAAACGGAAAGACAATTTTGGATCATTCCTTACCACAAAAGTCTTTTAAAGGCCATTCATTTCATTATTTAGCTGTAGCGAATTCTTGGTTTCTGTGCATACCAGATGCAATAGCAAATAAGATTCCTCCAAAAATTAAAGTGGATCACTTAAAATTTAAATTAGATATAGTTGAAGCGCGTTAGCAGTCCCTCCACCTAATAACAAAGTATTTCACTGATAATGATAACAGTGTTGTGGATTTCCCTCATAAAAGATCGAAGCGTTGCATAATCCATCTCTACTATACATGTGCGGCTTTATCCTGGCCATTCACGGGATAAAAGCGTGTAAATGTATAATGGCTGATGTGTTGAAGATGGTACAAGCCTCATAAAGTGCAAGATTTGAAGACACAAAATCAGTTCGAACACATGTTGTAGAAAAATGCAATGTTTATTTAGTCAAAAACAAATGTGGTTTAACGTTTTCAAAACAATATTGTAGGTTAATAAAAGAATGAATTATACATCAATACTTTTATTTGTAACAATTTCTTTAATTTAAAATTTTTCTTCTATCAACTTAGAGCTAAGAAGGTATAACTCGTAAAATTTCAAAGGTGACTTGTTTCGCAGATTAAGTCCAACCCGCACGATCGTGCGGGTACCATCATTCAGGTGGGGGTGAGGAACTTTTTATTTTTCCCCGTGTCTAAATTGGGATCAGCCGTGGCAATAATAACCAAAAAATTTAATATTTAATGATAAAAATAATTCTAGTCTTAAAGTGATATCCCGCACTTACACTTTTGTCATTGTAACGTACTATCGGTGTCATCTGGTGGCTTCCTGCAGTTTGAACATGATTCTTGAAGATATGTGTTGTCATTTTACGGGTGTGATATATATATATATATAAATTAGACTTCGATTTCCACGTGACTCTCAAGTATCCTTAAGTTATGGACAGGAGTGAATATAAATTCAAACTTTAACTTATTAAAAAAATATATAAGTATTTATTTGATTCAAAAATGCATGTACGAATAGAAATGGAGAAAGAAATATAAATGCATTTGGTGCAATAGTAAAAAAAAGCTTTTGCATTTTAAATGGTGATAAGCGAGTTATTTCTACTTTCTGAGAAAAATCAGTGTTTAAAGTTTTTATTTACTATTGTGATATGAATAAAAACGAAATTTAAAGTTATCACAACTCTGAAATTTTCTATCATAAAGTTTTCTATATTTCTGAGATGATAGAAAATTATATAAAAAAATAATTTAGGCTAAAAAAAATTTATTTTAATTTTTGAATTGTATTGTGTCACCTTCATGAAGAAAGTTTTATATTATTAGCTAAATTGTAAGAAAAAAAAATTCTAAAACCTATTGTTAAAAGAAAAAAAAGATACTTTAATGAATAATTCATTAACATTGAGATTAAATAAAACTCAAACTTTTTTAGCTCCTTCAGCAATTAGTTGCAATTGGTAAGACATAAAGAAATAACTAAAACAATTCACCCTAATTAATATGTCTATTTCACACTTCCTTAAACACTAGATCTTCTCTTTCTGTTTTGCTAACTATTTCCGTGATCCAGAAGAGCGTAAACAGAAAGCTTACTTTTAGTTAGATGTTTATTCGTAAGAGTAGGGTTAAGTATACCGTAATATGACATCCGTTGGTTAAGAATGGTGACGTTTCTAAGCGGTTGCTCACCTAGAAAGGCTTTAGGTGAGATAATTCCCGTCTTCTTAGCGACGACGATTGCAATTCCAGTCTCCATGAAGGGGACGGTAAAATCGACTGCTTTTTGTCTTTCGGAATTGATCTTGATAGAAGTGACCACCATGTCTGCGTTGCCATCGAGGATTCTTTCCTGAAACCATTCCAGTAGTACATTCACCAACGAAAAGGTGAACAATTAGAGAACACAATATTATGAAATAGTACATTCCATTTTAACTATCCAACCTCTTATCCCATTTTAATTATCCAATCTTATCCCACTCTTAGTCCCAATTCTAATCAATTTTATTTTGTCTTAAGGTATCCGACTACGTTCGGAACCGTGATTTTAAAAAGGTGCATAAATGGATAATTCTAATGATATTTAGTGTCACTTAGATTAGAATACATGTATAAAATTGTTTTAAGGTCCTTTTGGCAAAAAGAATTATTTAAATACAATATTTAGGCAAAAAATGAACTTAGAATAACCTTTTTTTCAAAATGTTCTCCTTTTGTGAAAAATGCTTCTATTATAATAATATTTTGTCTGTATATAGCTCAGATCTCTGTACAGAGGCTCAACTATGAATTTTTAAAAATTCACATTATTTTCAGAGTTAGAATCATTTGAAATAATTATCGGCGTTTTTTTCTTAAAATTTCTCCCCTCTGCTGAGGTAAAACATGGACAAACACACTTCTAAATTATATATTTCAAAACTTTTAGTTGAGCCTCTGTACAGAGGTCTGAGCTATATACAGGAAAAATATTATAATAATAGAAGCATTTTTCACAAAAGCAAAATATTTAGAAAATGGGTCATTCTATGTTTTTATTGTGTGTGTGGGTGTCAAAATATTTTATTTAAATAATTTTTTTTGTCAAAATGTTTTTAAACCAATTTTATACATTTGTTCTAATCTAAGTGACACTAAATATCAAAATTATCCATTTATGCGCTTCTTTAAAATCACGGTTCCGAACATAGTCGGATACCTTAAAAAATATATATGGCTTGGATTATTGTGGAATTGTTTTCTTAAGGAGATAGGTAACTAGCATTGTGAGCATTCAGTTTTATAGATAATTAGCATAAAAAATATTAAAGAAAAAGTAATATACCGTAAAACCGGTTTATAACGCGCACCTATGCTTTCAAGCAGTAATTTTTAATATTTAGGTGTATTCGTCATATTGTGCGTATCCACCTTTTTACGAAGAAACCGGAAAAGTACACTGTTCTCTTATGTTCCGAAGAATTTATTCTATGTATTACAACAAGCTTCAACAAAAAATAGTATACCCACGGGTAAGCCCTTTCAGTTCATGAAGAGACACTATTACTTTTAAATAAACAGTATTTCACGCTCCACCCACAATGCAAAACCTAATTTTTTTCTGCCCTCCTGCTTTATTTTATTTTTAACGCTCGCATATTGCATAACCGGCGTATAACGCAACCGTAAATTTCGATCTAAACATTGTTAAAAGTTTATACGTTATACGCCGGATTACGGTTCTTTTAAAAATATAAACAGAAACTAAAATTCAAAATCAATATCGAAGGCGTGTGAATAACATCAACCTATATTTTATTGTTTTCATGTCTATGTATCTATATAATTTTCATCGTATTGGATTAACGATCCTTCTACAAGTCAAACGAAATGCATGAAGTGCCACGATTTTAATACATAAGAGGAAAACCATTCCTCGTTTATTCGGACATCTGTAAATTGTTTAGTTTAACATTTTGGTGACATGGTTTGTAGGGAATTCGTCGTTGTGCATGGTGGGGCAACTGAATATGGCTTGATTAGTTCGTACAGTTTGTGAAACATCCAGGGGTAATAAGCTGGAATAAAAACAGTTTTGCAAAACTGAACAAATGATTTGCCACTTAGATTAGAATATATGTATAAAACTCTTTTACGAATATTATTACAATAAAAAATTATTTAAGTCAACATTTTGACAAAAAATGAACATAGAATGACCCATTTTCAAAATATTCTCCTTTTGTGAAAAATGCTTTTATTATAATAATATTTTACCTGTATATAGCTCGATTGCCTCACAGAAGGCTCCAAATAAATTTTTTGAAATATATAACTTAGAAGTGGGTTTATCCATATTTTATGACAACAGAGACGAACAATTATAAGAAAAAAACGCCGATAATTATTTCACAATGGGTAGTACCTCTGAAAATACTGTGATTTTGTCAAAATTCCTGGTTCAGACTCTCTGGAGAAGTCTTTATTTTACATAGGGGAAATATTATTATTTTAGGAGCATTCCTTATAAAAGAAAAAAAAGAAAAAAGATTATTCAAAGTTAATTTTTTGCCAAAATAATGTATTTAGAAAAATAATTTTGACCCAGATCAAGCATATCCCTTAAAACAGTTTTATACGTATTATCTAGAATGACTTGCAAATATCATATCCATTTATGTGCATTTAATAATAAAATGTGGTTCCATTTTTATCAGTCGAACTCTACTAAATTATCTATCAATTGAGTAACAGCAATATTCAAAACAGAAATAAATTAAAAGGTTAATTTATTTATGGCTTTTTTCATTTTATGACAGGAAAAAGATATATTTTGTCAACATACCATTTCCATTTTATAATAAATACATTCAAAAATAAAGAACCTTCATAGAATGAAACTACTTTACTGCATTAGTAATCCTAGTTACTTGTATACATACCTCAAATACACCCCAAACTCCATCTTCTACTCTATATAAATCATAGCTGAATCTCAAGTCATTGGCAAACTTTTGAAGAAGGTCAATACAAAAACCGGAGCAACACATGAAGTAATTAGAATTACGCATTGCAAGCGTTAGGTTAGCCCTAAAGAAAAAATAAATGGAAATATTTTAAAAACTAAAATTCTAGGTTTTGTAAATACATAATATTTAAAACTGTAACATTATTATAATTGCTGTTATTATATACTTATTTACTCTTAGAATTATAGCAATGTGCTTCTCCTTTAGAATTTTTTTAAAGGAAAGATTAAAGAAGTGCTATATTTGTTGTTTTAGACCAAGTTTTTATTTTACAATTTATATCAGCGTACCTCAAACTGTGGGGCATGCCCACCTAGGGGGAGGTGGTAATCGTTTGAGAGGGGCGCAAGCATATTGAAAAGTCGAAAGCAAAATGTTATTTAAGCAAAAATTATTAATTGACTGAAAGTAAACAATTAAAATACATTCCAACTTAATAAAATACAAAATACGCATATGCACTCATATAATACACTAATCGGAAACGTATCAGATGTATACGCAGTGTATTTGATAATTAATTTAACAACAATAAGTTAAGAACAAATGTAATAATTACCATTGACCCCATGGGCTTGTCATATACAAAAGTTTTACAAAAAAAATACAAAAAAAAAACAATTCTTATCTTGATAATTTGTACGGTTTATAATTAATCTCGAACCTGCCGATTAAAAATTACGGGATTCGCTTCCCGATGCCACCGTTTTCATGAGGGGCGTATGGGGATATATTGGTGGGAGGAATGAAAAGGAATGAATAAATAAAAACTTCTCGGAATAAGTAAACCCCCCTTCGTAAACATTGTTAAGGTTCTTTTATTACATTTCAAAGCCTTCAAAATAATTTTATGGATAGCTATGTACAAAGATCGTAGTTGTTAAAGACGTATATATGCGTCTGGGGCATTTAACACTTTGGCTGAGTGAAACGTTTATATACACCAGTGGCACTTAAGAGCTTAATGTCGTATTGCAGAATTCAATATATTGTTACTGTATGGATTGGGGAAAATGAAAATTATATTTGAATATTGGGTCGCAAATATTGAATGTTTGAGAAGCACTGCTTTATATATCCAAAATCTTCCTTAAAATTAAGATATGTCTACTAATTAAAAATTATTATTGAAGCTATTTATTACAAATTTACGGAATACAATTAGGCAAATAATTTAAATAAAACAAAAGGCTTAAATTAATATTTAAATTTAACTTTAATATCTTTAATGAATTAATTAAAAATCAAATTATCAAAGGTAATTATTCGTTTAATGTGTAAGAGTATTTTAGAAGAAGACTTTTTCAGTAAACTTGTAATATATACATTTTAAAAAATTAATTTAGAGAACAAATTAATGAGAAATCTAAATTTCGAATTACAGAAACTGGGGCATATTTTTAAAATTGGACAAATTCAAATTAAGTTTAATTTAAGAGAATATTCATGGGAACTTATGGTTATTTGACCACTCCAGATTCCCTAGATCCCCCCCGTTGTATGTTATGTATGTATTAGTTATAATCTTATGTATATATAGTAGGGAAAATTTATTTTATTATTAATGCTAGTTACTTATTCAACACTTTATTTTTTACTGTTTTTTTCCAGACAATCGATAAAAATCAAAAGAATATGTTTGGCGGAGTATTGGGGTATGAGACGGAGAATGAGGGATTTTCAACCCTGGACCTCCCCACCCTCACCCCTTTGAAAAAATTTTGTGTGCCCATTGGATGGGGTGTTTATATTTTTGACAAAACTAGGTATTATTTTGTTTATTACTTTTATTTACAGTAATATGTTTTTCTACGTAGTATATAAGGCTCTGAATTTCTTTCAGTTCGTTTGTTTCTAGAGTATTTAAAAGGAATTGTTGTAAAAAAAGAATATTTTTCAAAGGAGTTTTCTGTAAAGATAAACCTTTCGAAATGTTCATATAAAGTAAACAGTTTCTTCTTAGAACTCTAGTGTACCTGAGACCTTGACAGTAAAATATTCTTATGCATAATTGAATCGAAATAAGGTAATCTTAATATACTAATCAACTTCCTTAAGCAATTAAATAAATTAAATATGCTAATATCACAAGTTTTAAATAAAAATGCTAATTATCACAGGCGTACTTCTCTTTTAGATTTTCTAAGCAACATTGGAGTGTGATCTTTTTCTGTTTTAAATGCAAATTAAAACAAAAAAATAATATAAAGCACATACTTGTTTAAATTAGCATTACACTTACATAACTAGTTTAGTTTTCTTTAATGGAATATTTTAGTTAAAAATTAAAATACATGGCAACACACATGATGTTTGGGAAATGCGTGAAATTTAAACATAAATGTTTCGGTAATTATTTGATGAAAGCTGCAGCTTTTCTCAATGCGTTTGTCAAAGTCTTCAGCAAATATTTAAATTCCAATTTTATTGTCTGTTAGCCTTAGACTTGAAAAAATCACAATATTAAAATTTTAACTTAGCATTGACATAAGCAAATCCTATTTTTCTGAGGGAAGCTATATCTTAGTGAGACCGAGATGACCAAATTTTGTTGAAATGAACGTCAGATTTCAAATTTATTGTATTCTATTTGAAATAAGCAGGGAATATGCTTTATTTTCTAAAAATAGGTCGTAAGTATGACAACAAATATTGATTACTTTCTATATATTTGGGAATTTGTTCTTAAAAAATATTTTTTCCAAATTGAAAAATAAAACCGTATATTTTTGGCAAATTGCACAGCACTGCTTTTGGTTAAGTTTGCCGTAGCTTAATTTGAAATTAAAGTTTGTTACATTTTAAAGTATATTGTTAAAATGCTACTTTTTATTTATTTATTTATTTGCATCTGCATCCAATGAAATTGAATAACAAGTTCTACTGAAAAAATGAATTTCATCAGGCGACTTTCATCGCCAAATTTCGAAACATACGAGGTAGGATTCATAAGTTCCCTGATTGAGTCTATAACGTAGAAAATTTTTGCAGCAGATGGACTACGATAACATTTCTGTGTTACTACACTCTTCCCTCTTTCTAAAAAAATGTTTGTCCACAATCGCATGGTTGGTGACTAGCCATGGCGTCGTCTTTTATATATAATTCCTACAATTAGCTCTCACTCTCTATTTATTTATTAATCTTGGTGGAATTTTCAATCGTTAATAAAATACATTTTAAAGCTCTCAATTGAGCAGAAATTTTACATACATGATTATTTTGGATGGCAATACAGTAATTCAATTAAATTTAAATAAATTAATGGTTAAAACTTTTTAAAA